>MU186627.1:7198-17583 GCA_016904865.1 Pissodes strobi | reverse complement strand
CACTTGCCTCATATAATACATCATATTTTTAGTAAACACTTTTTTTTCTAATAAAAACGTCGTGACAGTCCTTACGATAATCCATTTTAATATTTTTAAGGATATCTACAATACAACTTTTTGTAGTATTAAAAATGTTCCACTTCGGTGGTTTACCGCAGAACATGAAGTTGCATCTTATTCTAGATTGAAGAAAAGCATGATGGGCTAAATGGCCATTTCAATGTCAAGCAATAATGTTTTTAGACACTTTTACTACGACAGCCTTAACATGCGCTCTGGAATCCAATACTGGTACTCAGGCAAGAAATATGATCTTATAGCAGAAAAGAAGAGGAGATTAAGTTAAAAAGTAGATAAGAGAAGGGTCAAAGTAGATGGAAACTTGTTGGCGATATCCAGAGTCCCCCTGCCACCTGCTACGACACAAAATGTGTATTATATGGTAATATCAAAAACTTATTCAAAAATATGATGTAAATTAATCTTTTTATTCATCAACTTCTTTTCTTTCATCTTCACTTAAAATGAACATAGAAGTTTTCTGTTGTAATATAATTTTCATTATGCTCATTCGAAAAACAGCCTCTTTATATACCGATTGTTGTGTTTTCCTAACTCTAGCAGTTATCTTCTGCAAAAGTTCCTTTTACGTTTCTTTAAAACTTATAGCTGCAAGTATGTCAATATATTAATAGTACACAGACCTACAAATATCTTCTTATAAAAATTAGGTTCCCAAGCAGCAAAATGACGTCGGGTCGACCTTTGGACCGAAAGTAGTCCGACTCCTACTTCCAACGTCGTACAACTTTCTGACAGCTCTGAGCCTAACAATTTGAAAACTAAATTAAGAGTCTTCACGATGTAGGGTGCAATTCGCCTGCTACCAGTTGGCGACGCGATTTCAACGTTGGTGTTTGACCAAATTCCTACAACTGGGTAGGGAAATGATGAAACGAGAATCTGAGATCTCTTTAACAACACCGCCGCCGTTGGTAAATTAATACAAATATACAAAACCCAAGAAAAGGGACGGAAAACAGTGTTTCTTATTCATTTTAGTAAAGATGCAACTACTAATGACAGTCAGATAATTAACTGTAATTAGTGACTTGATAAGAGAGATAAATACATGATGGCGTAAACATATGATCGCCAAGACTGAAAAATACAAACGCATTTGACTTGACGGATAAATATGGACCAAAAAACTTCATGTGAGAGACACGCTTTAAACATATGATAAATTAAAGAAAATAATTTAAAAATATAAAAATAAGTACTTTTTCAATTGCAATTATCAAAAGTAAACTGATATAAAACGATGTTTTACACTTTAATGATATATACTTATTGAGATATAACTTCGTATTTCAAAAAATGTTTTTTTTTAATTCATGATAATGGCGTCATTTTCCACATGCACATAAGCTTTCGAAAATCCAACAATTAACCAACATGTCGTCGGCAGATCATAAAGCTCTCTAGAAATTGCCCATTTCAGTCGGCCTCTTATTTTCCGCTGTAAAACTATGCGATTACAGAGTCCAGTTCTTTAACTGCGCCAACGGACTAATACACACATTTTGCAGACTTTTTTCTCTGTCTTACCGAAAAGGAATTCACCCATCTTTTTGGAAAGTCGTTCGAGTGCAACCTGTTCCAAAAAAGGCAAGAAAACCACGCCTTCAAACTATCGCCCAATTGCCTTGCTTCCAATAATCTCCAAAGTCACGGACCGTGTAGCCAACCAGCAACTACTCAAGTACCTTGAGACCAACGGATTAATTAGCGATAACCAATACGGCTTTTGCAAAGAGAGATCGACAGGAGATATATTGGCCTCTGTCACTCATATATGGAGCAGGGAAATTGAGAACCATGGAGAATCTCGAGCGATTGCGCTGAATATTTTGAAGGCATTTGGCAGAGTTTGGCATGAAGGATTGCTCAACAAACTGCCATCATTCGGACTGCTAGCCTCTCTTTGCAGCTGGCAGGCCAGTTTCCTTAAGAACCGATCTCTGCACGTTGCAGTTGATGGTCACATCTCAAACACATTCATCATTAACGCGGGCGTGCCTCAGGGCGCAATACTTTCACCAATTCTCTTCCTCATCTATTTTAATGACCTGCTGACCGAAACCAATAATCCTATTTACAGTTTTGCAGATGACAGTACCCTCGTCTCCAAATTTAGATTGGAAAAACCTTTACCAGCAACTGAAACATACCACCGCAGACAGGAGCAGATTACGGCAACTTGGAGCTACAGAAATTTGGTTCAATTCAATGCAGCAAAAACCAAAGCGGCCACGTTTACATTAAGAAAGCTAATACAACAGACTCTGACATCATTATGCCAGGATGGACCATTCCTTCATTTTTGTCAATCAATCTACTGGGTGTCTCGGTCAACAGCAATAAGTCCTGGCATAACCCCGTCGCTAACATCGCAAAGTCAGCCTCGCAGAAGCTTGATACGCTATTACGCAACGAAAAACTGTATACACCGCAGCAACTGCTCTTGCTCTATAACACGCAAATAAGACTGTTCTGAGAATATTGCTCACGCATCTCGGGTGCCGCACTGAAGCACACCCTAAAGCTGCTGGATTCCATTCAGAAAACAGCTGTGCGTCTCGTCGGTGACCCGGGATCTGGATAGTCTGGAACATCGCAGACATGTGGCCAAGATATCCTTGTTATATAAATATTTTCACGGCAGATGTTTCTAGGATTTGGCCTGCCTCATCCCGCCCCCAGCATCGCCTGTCAGACAGTTACGACAGACGGCAAGAACGCACCCGTTCGTTGTACAACTGGAAACACCTAGAACATCGCTTTACAAGGACTCCTTTGTCTAGTACCCTGCATCACAATAGCTATTCACAATCAACATATTCGCACACACACCGCTCGTCGAGTGCCATAGGATAGCGTGAGTGTCATTGCCATAAAAAGAAGAATAAGAATAATAGCTGTAATACTAATAGTTTGAAGGATTGTTAGACTTTCTCATTGATTGATGATATGAGAAAACAAAAGAAAATAAATATGCAAAGAGACCAATTATTTACGCATAAATACAAAGTTTCAAAAAGGAACTACTTATGCATGAAACACATTAGTGCCAATTATTCTCTATCAATAAAATGCCACATCGCGGCTGGGCTCATTATTTAGCATCTCTAATATATACTTTCTCTTAAGGCGTTTTAATATTTTAGATTATATGTCTCGAATTGGTGTTGCATTATTATTTATTCAGATTAGATTATGATAATGTTCTGAATTTATTGCAGGGAAGTAAATGGTTAAATTGGGGGTTTTTACGATCGTCTCGTTTTTTTCTTTAATAAATAACAAAATATAAAAAGTTTTTGTACCTACGTATAATAAGAGTTACTTATATCTTAAGGCGTTTTAATATTTTAAATTTATCTCTCGAATTGGTTTAATCAAATTCGCATTATTGTAAACGTTGATATTGGGACGATTTAACTTAATTTGGAGACATAGTTCTTAGGGAAAATTTGTTAAGTTGGTGGATTTTGCGCTCGTCTTGTTTTTTTTTCAATAAAAAACTCAAATATAAGGAAGTCAGGAAAATGGGTTGGTACGATAACGCTTATTAATTTTACTTGGTAGGTTTATGCAATTCAAAATATTTGACATTCAGATATTGTTTATGAGCTTAGTACAGATCTAAACGATTTATAGGTTGGGAAGTTTCTACATAGCCATTGCCAAAGTACGATTGACGTAAACCCAATGAGGACTCTTGATTATGACAATTATATTGCATAATCATTTGCCTGTAAATATCAGAAACGTGGATGGTTATAATCAGTTTAAAAATACTGGAAACAAATTTGTATTATTGAAATGTTGCCATTCAGTAATATTTTTCATTAAAGTTTGTGGTTCAAGTTCTTTTATTCTTCATTAGCCTAAATAAATTGTAGTTCAGAATACAATTTTTGCGAATCGGAAAATATATTAGGGTAAGAGTCTTTTAGGTTAGTTAATGCATTGAGAGACACTGGTGTTGATGGAAAAGATTTACGTATAATTAAGAACCTGTACTGGCGACTGAAGGCAGTCGTTCGAGTCAATGGAAAATTTACAGATGAACGTCAAATCCAACGAGGCGTTTGACAAGGATGTGTCCTACCTATCTCCACTGTTGTTTAACCTATATTCTGACAAAGTCTTTAAAGAGGCTTTATATGAAAAAGAATTCAGGGTCAAAATCAACGACTAGCTGATTATCACCATTCGCTATGCTGACGATACGGCTATTTTATGCGATGATCTTCAGGGTCTCCAAAATCTCATAAATTCTGTTAGTGCAGTGGGACAAGAAATGGGACTGAATATAAATGTTGCTAAGACAACACGTCACTACAGATAAATGAACAGAACGTTGAGAGAGTATCCAATTTTAAATACCTCGGATGCTACATCACCGAGCAACTCGACCCGGATAGGGAAATTAGATGCAGGATTGAATCAGCCCGTACAACGTTCCAGAAGATGATATCACTGTTTTGTAATGACAGCCTGAACCTAATACTGAGACAAAGAATGATTCAATGTTACATTTGGTATGTGCTGTTGTACGGAGCTGAAGTCTGGACACTGAAAGCCGCCACAATCAACCGTCTAGAAGCATTTGAAATGTGGTTACATAGACGAATGCTAAGAATACCATGGGTGGCTTTCCAAAGAAATGAAGCAGTCTTAGACAGGGAAAATTCAGTTCGTGAACTTTTGACAACAGTTAAATGCCGAAAACTGGCATACCTCGGCCATGTTCTCAGGGGAAACCGTTACCGGATCCTACAGCTTATAATGAAGGGCAAAATAGAGGGCCGCAGGGGCGTAGGAAGAAAACAAATCTCCTGGTTACAGAACATCCGGGAATGGACAGGCATACATAGCGTCGAACAATTGTTAAGAGTGGCTGAAGACAGGGATCAGCTCGCCACCGTGATTGCCAACGTCAGGGGGACCTGACAGGGCACAAGAAGAAGAAGAATGCATTGGTGGGAAAGTTTTTGGAGTAAGATTTAAATTTTGAAGTGCCCATTAAAGTGATAAACTGATTTTTTTCTAAATTTCGAAGACGAGTGGTAATTTGTAATGTAATATGAAACTTTACATTTTTCAAAAACTTGATCCTGCGTTAATGTGGTTTTTGCCCGTCCGTCTCGTTGTTCCGTTGGGATTGGCGTCCTTAAAGCAGCTCTATCAAAAATGTGTTTAAATGATTCGTCATTTCGTTTCGTATTTAAGAGAGCTTGCGTAATTTTTTTTTTGAGAGATACAATAATTAATATACTGTGACTTCTTTTGTAACACATTAAATAGTATATCCTCTCAGTTTGTCAATTTGCTTTATCCTCTCAGATTTTTGGAATCTTGTCGGGCTTGAACATCGGTATATCGTGACAAGAAATATGTAAATTCGCATGTATCATCTTATTACCCACTAACTGGCGCTTTCCCGCGAGGTTCGACATTCCCACAGGAAAGAATGTTGGTGTATGGGTAGCTAGTAGTTGACGTTATTCTTTTTTGGAACCGAGAAATTTACAAGTCATCAATTGCAAACTTATCTCAATATCTTCATCTTTGATATTATTCTTATTGTCTTCCTTAGGTAAGTTTGTAGTGCTTTTGATGTTATTGCCCTTGTCCTAATTCGATCGTGGTTCCGGTAAAAAGTCACTATCACTAAAATGATCAGAGCAATCAAAATCACCATAGATTTTTGTTGACATTTCGATTTCTGACTCGCTACTGCTTGATTCGACTATTTTTGTTTTCACTTTCTTTATTTTTGGTTGGCTGGGTAAAGATCTTGGTTCAGAATCTTAAACTTCTGATTCATTATCTTCAATTTTCTGTGGTGTTTCTGTTAAAATTTTTGTAGTCTGTTGTTTTCTCTGGGCAGTTCTTCTTTCTGGTGCCTTTGGATGTGGACGAATTTATTCCAATGTTACGCGGGCGGGCTGAATTAGAATGTTGCTAAGAATATTGATTCGATTGACGCCATCGACTTTTTCTTTCATTTCTACATCAGGATTTGGTCTGTCAGACACCAAAAGGTGTTAAAAAGTCTTGATCGGAAAAACGGTCTCTGTTAAATGAAAAAATTCCGCATTTAGCAAATCCCCTGGTAGTGTTTTTAGGATAAAACCTTTCCACAAATGATTTGTTTGCTAGTTTAGCAATATTGTAGATTGAAATTGTTTTTCCAGGATTTGATATCAGCCAATTGTTTTGTTCTGGTTTTAATCTTACCTTAAATGGTCCGTATACAGACACATCGGGCGGCTGTAGCCGATGGCGCGTGTGGGGGGAAAGGTCAATAAAGTTAAGTCCTGTTGTCTTGCAAACTCCCAGGTTCCCAGGATTTGGCCCACATAATCCCGCCCCTGGCAACTCCTGTCAGGCAGTCCCGACAGACGGCAGGAGCGCACCAGTTCGTCGTACAACTAGAAACACCTAGAACATCGCTTTACCAGAACTCCTTTGTCTGGCGCACTGCATCACTGTGGAACTCACTTCCAGGACATCTGTTTCCCACTAATTACAACCTACAAATATTCAAGAACCGTGTCAATCAACATCTTCGCACACACACCGCTCGTCGAGCGCCATAGGATCTACCTTTAGTGTGTGTGCCACTGCCATAAAAAAAAAAAAAAAAAAAAACTGGATAGTTTTAATATTAACGTACGATATGTGATTATCAAGGAGCAATAGAACCCCATTCTCTTGTAAACATGTAACAAAGTTAGTTAGTCAGCCATCCACTTTTGTGCATTAAACCTAAACTTCCAGTTGGTGCTCCATGAAGTATATAATCCTTGAAGTGAACCCTGAGAAATATAAAGGCATGTGGGACTATATTTCCTATCGCACTGATAAAATTTAGCATCGTCACTAATATTCGTCTTTCGTCCGATCATATTTGGGCCACTTGCTTATACCCACATGGTACAATGATTTTCGGAGAATCCGTGGCAGTTAATAAGCCAGTTTCGTCCCAGTTATAAATATTACTAGGAGCAAACTTTTACCTGGTCAACACTTTCTCTAAATTATTAAGAAACTGTCCAATCGTATAAGCAATAAATGCTGTTGCTCTAGACAAACTACATCTTTCTGGCGTGCAAGAGAGATGGCATTTCATAAATTTTTTTTAGTCATCTTCTACCAGCTTTTTCATTACTAGTCCGCTTTTCTGGAATCATTAAATTCAATTCCTTCCAAGCTAATAAGCCAAGCCTCGAGCTTGAGGTGTTGTGAAACCATAACACATGCGAGAAGCAGTCTCAAAATAAGTCACTCACGAGAGTTTGTAGCATTTTCAAATTTAGGCATGAACAAATGCTACTGCTTTGCTGGTTTGTATTTATTTTTATTTACAAACACAATTTAGTTTGGATTATTCCAATATAGGTATAGCGTACATTACCTTGTTTTGTCTTGAAAGTTATTGAATATACTTTCTATATTTTAATTTATGATGTACTGGACGCTTATGATGTGATGATAGCACCTGGCTTGGTTTTTGTCCCTTGCAGAGTCGAAGGTACTCGACTGGGTTTGGAAGCCTCTTTTAAAAGTTCTTGTTGTGCCATCCAATTTATTAGGCTAATAACTTCATTGATTTTTATACTTAAGTTCTCTTTTAATTACTCGGGATAATGCTCACAAGCTTTTCTTTGATCTAAAAGTTAATAAAAACTTAAAAATTTGTTCGATACAAATGTAATCTTGAGTATGTTATTATTTTAAATCCATTTTTAGCGGTACATACTTCAAACTATTTGGAGATCATAAAAGTCGTCTACTGTAGTTTATAAATCGTTTATCTAATTGTGTTTAGGTGTATTGTTTCCTTTTGTTTTATTCATCTTTCGAGAGATTTTGTGTTTTCATTTCTTGTGTCAAAATGTGATTCACCTATCAGTCTATCAGTGAGACAGGCACACCATGATTTTGACACTTAAACTAAACATGTTCAAGAATCGACGTTCCTAATTAGCGGTTCGTTTCAAGGCGTTTTAACTTGCTCCTGGCGAATGTCGTTTGGAGCAGAGTAACAGAGGTTCGATTGACCGAGCTGTGACGTGGAAGCGCTCGGACTCGCTATTTCAACTAAGTTAGGTTGGCAGCAATGTTTCAGGGTCAAAGTGTTGAAATTGGTTCCAGGTTCTTTCTTTTTGCGCCGTGCAGTCTGGGCGACGAGTCAATATCACGGCATCCTTTGTGGCTTCTTCGAGGCCGAGGTGTAAATCCTCATGGACTGGTTTAAATAATTGGGGTCATTTTTGCTACGTTTAAGTATTTTGACTCGAACCAGGGCCATGGAGGTTACCTATAAAAGTTATTGTTGAGTTATTGGAATCCGACCTCCACGTGGTAAGTCACAAAATTTTCATGCAGTCTTTCAGTGGAATTAATTGAATTTTCCAATCTTTCTAGAAGAATTTATGTATTGCTGTTGCTCTCATGTTGCTGATCATTGAAATGGTCGATTATTGGTTTTGGAGAAATCTCTAGAATGTACACTGTTTGTTTTGTTCGACTGGCTATTACCTGGCCTTAGGCCCTATAGATAGTTCTATAGGTAAGATGAAAAACTAATTAGGTTATGAGTAATCACTTCAATGTGGGATATTTACTTTTTGCTAAGACAAACAATTGTTTTTAAGGTCCTCTCCATGGGTACCGCTCTGGCATACGTATATCGCTTTGCCTAATTGCGATATCATTTTTGGGTTACTTGAGTTTATTAGGTTTAGACCATCCATTGCGTGTCATCCCCTTTTCGCTCATCGTAGGATGGATGTGATGTAACAAGTCTGGAGATGTCAAGTTATGATTTGAAGTGCTCTGGAGTTGCATGGACCGTACATATACTTATACTGGTATTTAGATGAAGAATATTTTAAGATTGAGAATACCTACTTCATAAGTTGTAAGTCATACCATTCACCATTTTTTTGTAAGGCTGTCTCGGCAAATTTAGATTATTTACAGATTGAGTGATTATGCACATATTTTATTTTATATTATTGCGGCAGAATAAAATTCATGAATTTTAAACCCTGTGCGCTATTTACCATCATTTTATACTCGACGCGCCGAACAGATTCACCAATCGCGGAAACAATTCGTCTTATTTTATGATTGAATCGACCCAATATTCGATTTTTCTCATCCAAAATACAAAAAATAAAAATAGAGTTTGTTAATGAAAGTCCCTATGTTTGGAATCAATGGAATCATAAAATAAGAAGAATTATTGTAACCCTGTTTTTCGTGTTTGGGGAATCTATTCGGCGCGTCGAGTATAGTAACCTATTATTGGGTATGCGGAATATTTGCCTAACAGTTTGCGTCTGATACCATTGTTGATAATAGTCAATATTATGTAAACCTTTTTTTCTATTGCTTTATTGGTTATACATGTGATTGTATTTGTACTATATCATTGTTGTTTTATATCAAGGTATCTCCTCATTAGTAGGGAAAAAATAAAGTATTTATTTTGGGGAAATATTATGCCTTATTGAAAAGCTCCTCCAAAAAATTACTTTTTAGCATTTAACAATAGTTTAGTTTTTTTTTCCAAGTCGAGTCTCAGTTGATTTGCTGGTGCCCAGTATCTTTATTAAGGTGTACCGAAGATCCACGAACCTAGCTCTCCACTACATTACTGGCTGCCGTTTGCATCTATAGGTAGGTTTTCTAAAAGGACTTAGGAACCGTTGCCATAAGTTCTTGTTCTTCCGAAAATATTGTCACGAATAGTTTAGGGGGTGGCGCGTTTTTTTTTTAAAGAATAACTTCTCAGAGAAGAGCCGCGTCCCGATTGGTACAATGACGGGGTCTCAATGCTTCCTTTACTCTACCACTGTATGTTCTATTCGTGAGGACACGCCTTGTTTAGCGTGCCGGGGAGTAATTGTGGTAGGCCGAGATCGAGTTACGTGGGGTAAGAAGAGATGATAAAGTAACGACCTTGACGTCATGTGGCTCAAGTTCACCGCCAAGGGATTAACCAAGTTTATATGTTGTCTCTATCGCCCTCCGAGCGATAGAGCCTACCAAAGCTTTTTTTCAACACTAGCTACCACTTTTGACTCAATACAGGTTGATTACCCCAGTTCAGAAATAATCATTCTGGGAGACTTCAATGCCCACAACACTAACTGGCTCAAACATCACAACAAGACAGACAACGAAGGTAGAGAGGCTGAAGCATTCGCCATCAGCTGCGGGCTTACTCAAATTGTAGACGAATCAACTCGAATCTCAGAGAGGGGCGAATTCGCCGCCCTCCTGGATCTTTTTCT
>MU186626.1:47747-86833 GCA_016904865.1 Pissodes strobi | reverse complement strand
ACAACATCAAACCTGGTCTTTCTCTCTAAAGCCACCGTTAATCGGGGGTGACAGAAATTTGACATTACCGACTTACGTTAATCTGCGCATGCTGGATATCGTATGAAATTCCTCATCTATCAAAGTGTCAAAGCAAATATATATTTATTTTAAGTTCGTCCAATGTATTTCCTTATTTTTATTTGTGATCAACCTACCGAATTTGAATGAACCCTCAGTGATAATAATGACAATGCATCTTATCACTCCAGGTCCAGTTGAAAAAAAATCCAAACTAAAGTTGGACCAAATACTCTTTTATATTATAGAATGGTTACAGCAAAAGGGTCTTACATTTCCAAGTCTTGCCATGAAGTATGAAGTTTAGAATATAGTCAAAAAGAACTGGCCTTCGAAGAGACAGGAAGTATTACAATATAATCCAATAATAATATCTCCTGATATAATAGTTTCTTTCTAGATTAGACGAACTTGCTATGAACTTGGGTCATAGTGACCTAAGTCCCTACCCTATCGCTAGCAACATAATCCTATTGAGATCGTATGGTCAGAATGTAAGCGTTGCTATGATGCTATGATCAGTTCGATACATCCCATCATAAGCGATGCTGTTTTAAATTTTTGGAATGCAGCACTTCAAAAGGTAAAAATCTAGTCCAACTATTAGATTTTGCTTTTTTATAAAAGAATCTGATTTAGTTTATAGCAGAAAAATGGAATAAATTATGTATCATACAATCAACGAGGCCTGAAAAAAGGATGAACTGATAGATGTTTCAGATCCATTACCCCGGTCATTATTAACCTCAATTCTTGTGACTCGGATGATGATAGTGATGAGTCTTATTTTAGTGGTGAGTCTTATTTTAGCGATGAGCAGGAAATAATATAATTTAGTGTGCTCATACGCACAGAAGATACTACGCCTTTCGTAAAACATTGGTGCGCTATGATACAAGAACCTTAAGATACAACATTCCTTACCATCGATTGAGTGCTATTGTTTTTTATAATGAGTGAATTATTGTGTTTTTTAATATGAGTTAATTTATAGTATTTTACTATTTTCTCTCCTCTTTTGTGATTACTTGACTGTCGGTTGTGTCTCTCGATGAGTTTGGTGGCTGGTTGATCGAGACATGCCAATAGTATGTTTAAAATTTTATAATAGTACTGTGTTCTAACTGACTCTTTGTGGTATGTATTGCGATTTTTTCCAGTTTGTTTTTTTCATGTTTTTCATTGTTGTTTATTGTAAATTTGTATAAAGAAAACTATAATTTTAAATTGTTTAACAATTAGCACAAATTTTTAGGACGCCAAACCTTTAGTGTTGTTGTATATGTATAAATTACCATTGTTTTTGTTTTCACCCTTACTCAATAAAACGCAAGTATGGGTGAAGCAAGCTTATGCTGTCAATCTACTCTACTTTGTTTAAGTTTATGTTATAACTGAGCTCGGCACAGCAAACTCAAATACAATATTATGCTATATCGTCACTCATTTAATATATTTTTTATGAGATGTCCTATATTAAAAATACCATAAATATAAAAAACAAGTTTGAACTAAATCTGTTATGATGATATTTAGAGCTCCATAATAAGCAACCTGTTCAAAAATGAAATAAACTTTTACGAAGAGGTCCAAATAGCATTTCAGTTGCATGTTTGATGTTAAAAATGTCTTGGTGATTTTGTATTCATACTGTTCTATCGGCCAAGTTTGTTTCACAGTACCTTGCTTTCTGATTGAGTTGCATGTTTCTTCATTTAACCACATGTTAATATCGCATGCATAAATCATAACTTTTCTCGCAGTAAAGATTCCACCTATTCAAAATTTCGCAGTTTTTAGATAAGTTTTTCTCCACAGATAACAAGACGCCTGAATGTCTAATGGTGGCTTCCCACGGCCCGTGGTATCACAGGCCGTACCGCGCCAGCTCGGGCCAACACGCCGTGGGAAGGGTGCCGTCCGAGGTCGCCCGGAAAGATCCGTGATTGCGCGTCCGATCCGCCGCAAGCCGGTAACTTCAAAGGCGCGGCCTGGCCTGATCTGTCGCGACCTGTCGGTGTCTGTTGTTATCTGTGATTAGGGTTGATTTTTGGGGCTATTTTCCATTTTAATACGTTCTACCAAGACCTATAGCTGGACGCCAAATGTCCCGATTTTCAATCAAGAATCAAATTTGCCGCAAAACAAAACGCCCATCGAAAAATGAAATTTAATTTTTAGTTCCAGCACAAATTTAAAAAATATTCTAATGATATTTCAATTTATCGCGTCCAATGTCCATTCCAGCATTCAACGCGGCCACTGAACCTATTTTTTCGCTTTGCGAAAATGCATGGACAGACTCTAGAAACAGGCTTACAGTTGAGCATATTAAAAGTCACAAATAAAAGTTAATTTTACCCAGACCTGTAGAGAATTTTACAAGCACGCGCTTAGAATATACCATGCTAACTTAGGCAAAAAGCCAAAAAATACTATTTAAAAAAAAAGCAATGGATTATATTTTTTAGTTCTAACACAACAAAATGTTATTTTTTACATTACATAGGAATAAATTTCCTTTGTAACATGTACTAGCATCTACAGCTCACTACAAAACAAGGTCACGAATCGGCCCGAACGAGTTTCGAAGTCAATCTTAACTTCACGCATGGCCCTCTGCTCGCTTCGCTCGCTCTAGGGCTCAATGAACCAAAACTAACCCAAATTTAGAAAAAAAAACAAATATAACCTTAATACATTTTTTTTAAAAACCACCGACGGGAATCGAACGTAGGACGCCATAATCGGAAACCTAGAACCGTATAGACCACGAAACCGCTTAGAGCCTTTCCGCTAGACCGTATAGACAAGGGTAAAAAGTAACGAAACTCGTTCGGGCCGACTCGTGATCTTGTTTTGTAGTGAGCTGTAGATTGCTATTGTAATATGTTATCTAGAATTAGGAGTACTAAGAAGCCGCCTTTTAGTTGCTTCTTAATGTTATGATTGTTATGTTTTCATGTTACATATTATGTAGGTATCTATAAGAACATACTAGGTATATTTTATTCTATTTTTGGTTATTTTAGACCTACTGTCAACCAGTCAACCTATCGAAAAGTAAAATGCCGAGTTTCACGCGACATTTTTAAACGGAACCCTATCTTCAAACTCTTGAAGAACAGGCTCATACAGGCCATGGGAAGACCTCACGCGCGGCCAAGCCCGATCCGTGCTTACCTGTGCTTGTCCGCCGCGCGGGTCTCGGCTGTTCTAATGGTGGCTTCCCACGGCCCGTGATATCGCAGGCCGGGCCGCGCCAGCTCGGGCCAACACGCCGTGGGAAGGGTGCCGTCCGAGATCGCCCGGAAAGATCCGTGATTGCGCGCCCGATCCGCCGCAAGTCGGTAACTTCAAAGGCGCGGCCTGGCCGGACCTGTCGCGATCTGTCGGTGTCTGTTGTTATCTGTGATTAGGGTTGATTTTTCGGGCCATTTTCCATTTTAATACGTTCTGCCAAGACCTATAGCTGGACGCCAAATGTCCCGATTTTCAATCAAGAATCAAATTTGCCGCAAAACCAAACGCCCATCGAAAAATGAAATTAAATTTTTAGTTCCAGCCCAAATTTAAAAAAATATTCTAATGATATTTCAATTTATCGCGTCCATTCCAGCATTCAACGCGGCCACTGAACGCATTTTTTCGTTTTGCGACAATGCATGGACAGACTCTAGAAACAGGCTTACAGTTGAGCATATTAAAAGTCACAAATAAAAGTTAATTTTACCCAGATTTGTAGAGAACTTTACAAGCACGCGCTTAGAATAAACCTCAAAAAGCCAAAAAAATAGTATTTAAAAAAAAATCAGTGGATTATGTTTTTTAGTTCTAACACAACAAAATGTTATTTTTTACATTACATAGGAATAAATTTCCTTTGTAACATGTACTAACATCTACAGCTCACTAAAAAACAAGGTCACGAGTCGGCCAGAACGAGTTTCGAAGTCAATCTTAACTTTACTCATGGCCCTCTGCTCGCTTCGTTCGCTCCAACAAAACTAACCCAAATTTAGAAAAAAACACAAACATAACTTTAAAAAAAATAAAAAAAACCACCGACGGGAATCGAACGCAGAACGCCATAATCGGATATCCAGAATCGTACCACTAGACCACGAAACCGCTTAGAGCCTTTGCGCTTGAGCGTATAGACAAGGGTAAAAAGTAACGAAACTCGTTCGGGCCGACTCGTGGTCTTGTTTTGTAGTGAGCTGTAGATTGCTAATGTAATATGTTATCTATACAGAATTAGGAGTACTAGGAAGCCGCCTTTTAGTTGTTTCTCAATGTTATGATTGTTATGTTTTCATGTTACATATTATGTAGGTATCTATAAGTACATACTAGGTATATTCTATTCTATATTTGGTTATTTTAAAACTACTGTCAACCAGTCAACCTATCGAAAATTAAGATGCTGAGTTTCATGCGACTTTTTTAACCGGAACCCTGTCTTCAAACTCTTGAAGAACAGGCTCATACAGGCCATGGGAAGACCTCACGCGCGGCCAAGCCCGATCCGTGCTTACCTGTGCTTGTCCGCCGCCCGAGTCTGGCCTGTTCTAATACAGGCCGTGGGAAGCCACTTTTAGACAGGCCGTGGGAAGCCACTTTAAGAATTTCTGCTGGAATTTTTCTCTAGACCACTTGAATATTTGCGCTTGTGTGTTGTTTTTTTTGGAAATTGAAGTTCCTATTGCAAATTTTTTTCTTCCCCTAAAACAAAGTAGATTGCATAAAATTAAAATCTTCATATTGTTCTAAATGTTATCTTACCAGAGTGAAAAAATGGTATATTATATACCTAGGTTGAGAAGTAAGCCATTATTTACCGAGCACTTTTATATCCTGAGGCGCGGAGCGCCGAAGGATATAATGTGCGAGGTTAATAATGGCCTTCTCAACCGACGTATATATAGAATTTTTTTTACTACTAACACTGATATATTACCATATTTGATTCGATTTGATTTTTATATTAGTCATTTTCTACTTATTTTTGAAATAGTTCGAAATATCAAGTAGCCTGGAAGTTCAGTTGTCTAACTGACAGATATCGTAACAAGAAGCGTTTTTTCGCGAGCTATCTACAATTAACCACGGCATACTACAGGATACTGCTTTGTTTTCACGAGGATTAATTTAATTGTGGTAAGTGAGGGGAAGTTTCGTGATGTCACTATTACATCATCATTTTTCAACTACGGCTTACTACAATATACATACGTGACGAGGTGTGGTACTTGAGGTTTGATGGAGTCATGGCGGATTAATTTTGAAACGTTAAACATGTGAAATGTTTGCTTTTCCATTCTGAACAAGTTTGTAAATTATACGTTCATGAAATTCTTCTATAGAAGCCTCATACGCATCGGAATTTCTACACAAATGTGCCCCAAATGGGATTTGTGCAGCATAAAGTATCCTGAACATATTCATCGAAAAATACCATTAGTTTGCTTATCTCCAGAGGCCACCATTCTGTCATTAAAAATATGAGTAAACGTTCTGCACTGATCAAACTGATCATTTTCAAATAAATATGCAAAATATCTATATTCTTTTCTAGCAATGCAAGATCTAACTACGGTATTTTGGCGAAGACAGAAGCAGACAGTACAATTTGTGGTGGGGTGCCCGCTTGGCACTTACTTCACTATTACTTGTAGTTAGTTAACCGTGGTTACTCGCCAAAAAACGCTAATAATCTCCTGACAGCTCCATACATACAAAGTACCTTCTTTCCATCTAAATTTTTACAAAATCGCATTATTAATAAGAATATTATGGGGAGTCATGAAAAGTGAGTCATACTGTATATAATTTTCTTACTAATAGCACTGATACAATCCTTATCATTATTTGAATTGATTAGATTTTGAAATTAATCATTTCCTTTTCATTTTTCAAATAATCCGAAATGACAACTAGTTGTCAAACTAACAAGGGTGACATTTTGACATTTTCCGTTTCCGTTTCATTATTGACCTAGGTTTTTTTTAATATTATTATTTACCTAGGGTGAGAAATGTTACTTCTCATTTGAGGAATGGAGTAAATAATGGTGATTTTTCATGTTAGTAGTAAAAAAACATATTTATCGGTTAGTTTCTTTAAATTGATTCTATGAACCACGAGTTATTGAGCATGACATGTTATTTGTTATTGTTTTGAATTGAGCTTTCTATCTAACTTTAGATTCGATACCGACAACAGCCGTTATTTTACTGATACGAAATTGATCATGCGCGAAACGTAAGTTATGGCTCCTCCAAAGGCTCTTGTGAGACAATTTCTGACATTCAAAACTGATTTGATGTCACGATTTATGACGTAACGATCAACGCTCGATTTACAGACTTTACTAACTATTTTGCCTTTTTGGAGATGTAGTAATTATAAAAATGAAAAATATTTCCACTCTTAATTTCACAACTGAGTGTCTTGGATTCACCTGCAAGTTTTGTTCACCCAAAACTCCCACCTTTTGCCTCGAGTTGGCCGTATCACAGTTTATACCGTAACCGATTCACTTAAATAACTGTCCATGTGTTTTGAAGCCATGCTCTTCAACCAATAGGAGAGCTTGGAGTTCTTATCTTGCGACTACGCTCAATGAGTGAACGCATCCTTTATAAATAAAACATCAGTTCGGCATATATGTATGTCTCTTTTCAATAAGATATCGTCTGTAAGGAGAAAGAGATAGATATAATGTTGGCGAGAATTAACCGTAAAACGAGGCACGCAACAGGCTTGTATTGTGCTTGTATTCAGATGAGATCTCGATTATTGATTTTCTGCGCGGTGATAGGGAAAGTTTGTTGATTGAAAATGAACAGAAAAGCGAAAACTCCATTTGGTTTGTTTGAGAGGCGGCTTTGTTGGTAGTGCTTCTTGTGGACTGCTTTCGCGAATTTTGTGTATTGGATCCTAGTTCGATTCTATCCGTCTGAGCTGGACGTATAATTCTGACATTTTCAACTAATAATACGCATGCGCGGTGTCGCATCAAAGTTGCATAACTGATTTAGTTACGGTATAAACTGATGCCGTACGTCTCAGTACGAGCAGGTAACTGTCTGAGTCATGTCACTAATCGATAGTTATGCAGCTGTTACGTGCTGGTTAATGAGTCAATGGGACTCATGGTGCAGGTTTATGTCACAAGTTTTATTCGACTTAAAGTTTAGTTACGTTGTATTTTTGAGGATTCTGAGTAACGATATGGATAGGAATTTACCAGGACTTAGTTATGTCAATATTTATGATGATAGTCACGAGTCCGTTGTTAACGGATGACTCCGAAAAGTAAGAAAAATTGAATAATTCAAACCCAAATACAACTATTGGCCACATCAGCGAAATGGAAATATTTTGTATAATATTGGCGAAGCTCCTACGAAGTGATCATGAATCAGCTTTAGGATAATCATGTAGTTCAGGCACAGACAATATTGAGAATACAGCTCAACCTGACACAAATTACTTTTATGGCAAAGTTAAGTTTGCTCAGGCTGTGCGAATCATTTTGAGAGTTGGGTAACCCAATTTGACCAACGAATTATTCTACTTCAAAATATTAGATTGAAGTATCCAAATGACTTTAGTTTTCGAGAATGCACAATCATTGACCTAAAAGGTCTACTTGTCGTTTTGATCTATAGTGCCGCGCTTAAGTCCAATCATGAGAGCGTTCTAGCGCTTTTGGATACAGGTGGTTCGGGCCGATTGACCTTGAGAGTTTCAATGAATATTAGAAGATTTTGTAATTTGCTTATAGCTCTCAAATTTGGTGACTTTGTACATCGACAAACACGTAATGAGATAGAACCAGGTTATACTTTTACTAAAATTCTAGAATTATTCATAAAAAAAACACAGAAGTCTTATTTAAAAATAAACCAGCTAAGTATGGCTTGAAAGCTAATTGCCTGGCATATGCAAGACGCTCTTTGTATACTAGAAGAGACCTTGATAGAACGCTTTCGCAAGAGTGGAAAACAACAATTCCTACCCAGGCATTAATTCGGAGGTGTACACAAATGCATCTTCAACACAAATTGTAACGTGAGTACAGAAAATTATTCATCCACCGTGTTATTGTCCACGCTAAAAGAAAGAGGCCTTGCAACGATTGGAAATCTTAAGAAAAATATAAGAGTGATCACAAAAAAAAATTTCCACGGGCTTTTTCCCGTGTTAGTTCGTCGTTATTTGGGTTTTACATATCAATGCATGATTTTACCGAAGAAAAATAGGGCAGTCAATCTCTATTCATCAGTGCATCATAGTGGTGAAACTAGTAAAGAAACTGACAAACCTGTAATTATAGATAAGTATAATGATAAAAAGAAATTGTTGATTTTGTGTGTTGTATGTGCAGTTCGAATCGCAGAGCTAACCGTTGGCTCATGGTTCTTTTTTTAGATTGCTAGATATGAGTAGTTTGATTGCATATATACCTACTTCACCAGAACCAAAATAATGTTAAAACATTTTTTAAGGTTTAATTTTTTAAACTCTTAATATTCGAAAATTCCGCGTAGGTGAGTTAACACTATATACATCATCTATACATAAATACATACATACATACATACATACATACATCCTATTGAATCCATTCCCACTGACATAGACCAACGTGATAAACCACCCGTGATCAAAGAAATTATTATTCTTTGTGTGATTACAAAGTTAGGTCTTGGTAATCTATATCCATATTTTTCTTCATATTACTTTTATAGATTTTTGGTGCTTTTCTTTCAAAGTATACAACTTGTTTCTCAGGTTTTTAAAGAAAAAAACTTATGCTTATTTCTATTACTTTTTTCCTGTTGTAGCAACTGGTATCAGTTATGCAAATTTTATTAGTTTTTTTTATTCATGTAAATTTAGAAGACAAATTCCTATTTTGTTCTAAAACATATTATGGAATATTATATTCTTAGAATACGGTATATTGTATATTATTTATTATTTATTTCAGTCAAGTTACCTTTGCTTGGAAAGTTTGCAACATTATTTGAAATTTGCCTTATCAGGTAGGCTCTGTAAAGCCGAAGACACATTGTTGTCACGTCACGACACATATTTTGTCACGTATTCAAATCTAGCAGACGCAGAAGTGTCAACATACGGCTGTCACGTCATGCGTGTCACGGCATATATGCCAATCGCCAATGCTAGCACGTCTTTGATTTCATGTTAGTACAGATTTTTTTTGCTCACATGCTACGGGTCGTATGCATTTTTGCGGAGAAAGAGATATTTTAAAACATGGATGAACTATTAATAATTGAAAAAGGTAGGGAGCATGAGATACAATTTAATGTAACATCAGGCAGTTATATGGACCAGCGTATGCACCAAGAGGCTTGAGAAGAGATTGGACAAGACTGAGTTTAAAATTGTATTATTTTATTGGCCAATTATCGCTATATTCTTTATAGATATATAGCAATAATAGTGTAGATCATGCATTATTTTGTAATATTCCTCTAAGAACTATTTGTAATTGCCAGGATGCCAGGGCATGCTTCCATCAGGGGAGTTAAAATATTCTTTAAAGTAGTCC
The DNA here is from genome assembly GCA_016904865.1 of Pissodes strobi. NCBI lineage: Eukaryota > Metazoa > Arthropoda > Insecta > Coleoptera > Curculionidae > Pissodes > Pissodes strobi. The sequence goes on along the minus strand of MU186626.1, from coordinate 77,184 downwards.
CGAACATGAAGCCCTTTATGTAGAATTTAATCCTATAAGGCGTAGGCCATGCAACCCTGCTGTCATTCAAGCGCTTGGCTACCTGGTTCGTATGTGTTGTCCTTGCATAATAGGTTATGGAGGCAGCATGCTGTAAGCATCACTTTGTTCGCCATTTAAGGCTGGACCTTCAAATGTTTCCTAAATATTCTCCAACGAGCCGCCAGAAATCCAAATGCTTCGTCCTAAATGATGTCTGAGGTAAGGATGCACCAAATATAACTTCAACGGAAATGCTTCATCACCAACGATAACGTAAGACTGCGGCTCATCATTTTATATTTATGAGCCAAAGAAACAAGGAAGAAACTTCGCAGTAAGAAAACGCAGAAGACAACGATACTTTAAACTTTACGGCTGAGGCCCGCTTATATGCCCTTCGGCTTCAATCTACAGATACAGAGAACCCTTCATCTAACGAATCCCATGCTATAGGAACCCACCTACCGCCAGCATCACCAAGGTCTCCATGCTTAGTCGATCCCTCTCGGTTATGCCACGAGCCTCCCCGCGAGAGATCGAGAAAACCTGGCGACCGCAGTAGCGGGGAAAGGAGTCATCTTTTTTCACTTTATCTTCAAAATAAACATTTCAATTCTTATACATGTTCCAACTACATAATCAATTATCTAATTACCAATACAATATTTACGTACGTACATCATGTCAAAATGCGTCTGCATCTATACCCTGAGTAATAGTATATTAAGCTCCCACATCTGAGCCGATCTCCATTCTATATCCCTGCCCGAGTTGCCCCGAATAATAACCACTTGGTCATCCGCATAGGCCTGTGGGACCAACCTTCCACATTCACCCGGTTCATCATTCATCTCCCATTCATACTGTCAAATCATTCTTCCATCAGTTACAACCACAAGGTTGGTCCCAGGCTCGACCTCTGCGGACATCCCTTGTGTATCCCAGTCTCCACTTCCCCGCTTATTACTGATCTATTCCAACAGACCCGTACTCTGCTCGTGCTTATCCCTTTGCTTATCATACGACTGACAATCCTAGGTCTCCACGCAGAGTTGAATACATTCCTCATATCCAACGCTATAATTAACTGAGTTTTCTTTACCATCTTCCTAAGTATTATGTCATTAATCAGAGCATCCACCGCATCCACGATTCCTCTGCCCTTACGAAACCCGTACTGCCTTTCCGATACTATCCCTCTCGTTTCCATGTCTGTCCGTAATCTTTTATTTAGTATTTTGTCAAGTAGCTTACCCATTAGAGGTTGGATGCAGATGGGTCTAAGTCCACTGTCCCTCTTGGTAACCCATACTACCCACGCCCTTTTCCATCGTAGAGGAAATATGCATCTTTTCCCGTATTCCTTGATAATTGTAAGTATAAGTTCCTTATGGGACTCCCAGATATAATTCACAAATTTAACGGTCATGCCATCCTTGCCACTAGCCATTTTGTCATCAAGTCCATTCATAACGTCTTCTATCTCCCAGTCATATATCACCATATCTTCAGTCCGGAGACCATTAATAGTTGAGTCCATTGCCCTTAGTTCCATTTCTTCGTCCAAAGTTATCTTGGGATCTTACTTATCTATGAGATATGTATCTTTTTCTCTGTCATTAAGCTCCCTGCCATCCTGTATTATTGTGATGTTAGTTGCTTTATCTTTATTTCTACCTATATATTTCCGGACCCTATTCCAGGGGCTTTCTGTACTTAACTTATTCAACTGTAGGTTTGTATGGTCTACTTTTTCCTTTTGATTAGATCTTTATACTTTTTCCTCACTATCATGTTTTTATCTTTATCTTGCTGATTGGAATACCTGCTAATATGGCAGACTCTTTTTGCTCTTTGTACCTGTCTTTTACAGCTTTACAAGTCCTCATCCCATCACTCAGACCCTTCTATAACCTTGATCCTCACCTTTTTTACCCATTTTCTCGCGATGTTCTGTAATTGACCCATTAACTCAACCATTCTGTTTTCAAATTGTTCAGCGTTAGCCCCTGTGACAGCGTTCAGGTCAATGTGTCGCATATCCCGTGCTATGCCCTCTAGGCTCCCTTTAGTGACTATCTCAATCCATTTGCCTACCTTAGCTTTCTTTACACCTGCAGCTAGTTCATAGGTGATATATAAGTGATCACTTAGGGTTTCTTCATCGAGTACTCTCCAATTTTTCACCACCACATTCTTGGTCAGCGTTAAGTCAATATAACTCTGCCCTCTCGTAGATCTATACGTGGGTAGTTCCATTTTTTCGCTGTTAATTGTTACTCCGCTGTTGAGAGCCCACTCAAGTATACGCTCTCCCCTCGTGTCCGTAGTGTCACCACCCCATATGCTGTTTTTGGCGTTCAGATCTCCTGCTAGTAGAAATACTGGTTTATCTTGTATTGCCCCACTTACCTCTTCAAATCTAGTGCCGACATCTTCACCCGGTTCATCGTGCAATGACAGTATGTACAGGTTTTTCCCTTTAGTGTCCTTTATGTTTACCGCAACGTGATTGCCGGTCGTAAGACAACGATACTGCTAGAAAAACAACTGCACTTGCAACAAATTCTTTAAAGGATCAAAGAATGCAAAGAACAAGAGTTGCAACAAATGAGGCAAACGGCCAATTTAAGATAGAAAATATAACAAAAAGTGCTAATTTATCAATGGCTAATAGCTGAGATCTTGGCGAAACTGACATGTATTTTAAGTATGTCAGAAATGATAAAAGAAGTTACCACAGATCGACCAAGTAACAATTAAACTTAATTTGAGCACTACAATTTGAAATAACAAATTATGGAAGGCAGGTAAATATGTATTCCTCACATCCATCAAGTCTTCACTCAGGATATTCTTTAATAATTTTCTATACACGCACCCTGCTGGTATCGCCAAATGAAACTGCAAAAACTGCAACATATAATCAATCACATTCAAATCTTACAGAATGCTCACAGCCTATGGGTTGCAACGGTATAGAAGACATATCACAAGTAGTCACCAGTCAGTTCTTCAGAGTGATAAACTACGAGCACAACGAAGGTCAGAGAAAGCAAACAGTAAGTACGACCTACAAAAGCCAGCCTAGACCAACATTGTTGTAGCTGACTTCAATAAATAACGAATTTTAGGACTCAGTGTGTGGTTTTTTCGTTTCAATTTATTTTTAAATTTACTTATGTCTAAATATAGTTTCGAATATATTGTAATCTACTAAAATGCATAAGCTACTAAATAAATATTAGCCTGTCCTAAGTTTGAACTTGAACTTGGAAATTGTTATATACACATTAAAGGCAAACTATTAACACCGCGAGCAATCAACGGTAGCGATTATGAACCTTAAGCAAGCAATGGTCATCACTTTTCTAATATAAATACGCTACCGATCCTTCAGTTCAGCAGGCTTTTGTCTCACCTATAACCAGCTTCCAGGTTAGCTAAACAGCTGCCTTTGGGTTCTATCCGTTCCTAGGTTAACTACAGAGCTGCCTTCAGGGGTTTCACAATCGCAGTAGTAGAAGTCAAATCAAGGATAAGTTTGTCAGAGTTCTGAGAAAGACAAGTGTCTAAGTAGAGTCAGTCAAATAGTTTAGTGAAATATTGTAGTGCTCTTAAATAAAACTCTTAAGAAAAAACTATAATTATAAGACAGTAACCAAAGACCTATAAATAATTACAAACCATACCTCAAATGGAAAAAAACATGCGCGCCTTAGCAAACCGGGTATAATAAAGTCTCATTACATTTCTGACCAATAGACATTGTTAAAGTTTTATCATTAAGTCTTTGACAAATAGACATTGTTATTGTTATAACCAAAAGTGCTTTCTTTATCATCTCTTCTCACCCGTCGTAAATCAGGCCCGGACGCCCTGAACTGCACCCCTGCACGCTAAGCAAGGCGTGTCATCACGAATAAAACATACAGTGGCAGATTGAGGGAAGCGTTAAGTCTAACCAAAAGACGTCGTCATTGTACTAATCGTGACACGACTCTTCTCTGAGACGTTGTCGTTCTTTTTATTCGTGACAATATTCATGATTTTCTTGTAAGACTTGCCTTGATGTTACAGCCATCTTTTCTGTAGTATATACAGCTTTTCGAACACAAATGCACGTCTATATTCTCTTCTGAATCAGAAGAACTGCTGTTTGAATTAATTTTCCATTTCTTTGTTATATTTCTTGAATTGAGACACCAGCTGAACCACCAAATATGAGACGCGGCACAATAGAAAAGGAGTGATGTGATACAAATCTCAGACAGGAGTATGTTAACGGAAGAGCCTATTTTTAATGTATTTATTTAAATGTGACAAAATTAAATGTGTGATAAGATTGTAAATGCGCTTACATTCTTATTGAATTTAAAAAGACATCAAATAAATTTAATTTCTAAATTGGGAAAATCTTACTGGTAATTGACAGCCAAAAATATTTATTTTACTTAGACTAGCAACATTATAATCGTATAGTCTTGACGACGAATCAGATTTTCTGTCAAAAACAATCTTATACCTAAGGCAACTAACAAGTTTTCTTATCAAAAATTATAAAAAATTAAAAGTTTGGTCTTAAGCCACGCTACTTGATTTGAAATAGCTACTGGTAACTAAACGAAGTAATGCATCGTTTTTTGGTAGATGAGGATACGTAAGGAGGTAAATAAAGTGATAATAATTCTATCAATGAGTAACGACCCTGTGCATCATATTCAAACTTCGTACTAAATAAAATATTTTCATTTTGTAACTACTGCGCTTCAATAAACATACTTCCTCTTAAGTGATTTTCGGTTCAGAAGCGCTTTTAAGGCCGTGTAAAATTGAGGACGGAAAAAGGCTGTTTTACGAATAACAGCAAAAGGGAACTCGATATAACCAAAATTCGTAAGTAATGAAAAGTCGAACAAAAGAATCTCGCCCAACAGAAAACGGGAGTGGATGTAATAAGATGATAGAGAGCTATTTAAAATCATAACATTTATAATCAACAAAAACGAACAGCATCAAAAAGAAATAGGGTACTAATTTACTGCGGCGTGTATATCTCGATAAAGAAAGGGCCCCTGCAAAAGCGCTTTGGGTTATTTTTCTCGTATTTGCCTTTGCGAAAAAAGTTTTGACATTTTTCCGTACTGTGCGGCTGCGTTACTAATTTCTTTAATTAAATTTCGTTAGCTATGGCACGGGCCATTTGTTATAGGAATCAAACTGAAAAGCAAAGTGAAAAAAAACTGAATCTTTTTATGAGGAACCGAATGGATTCTACACTATTTATCGTAGTTAATGACGAAGTAAAACTATATAGAATCTCGACATAAAAGCATTAAAAATTTATGTAAGCATATTTAAAATCTTATAATTAGGTATATTATATAGACAGAGGAGCAATAACTCGAGCTAGAAAGATATTAACTTATAGGAAGTTTCCGAAAAATAAAAACTTTAATTGTCGTAAACTGGAACTACTTAGACACCCCGGGGTTACTACATTACGTTTTCGAGCGAGGAGCCCAATACGGTGGAGACGCTTTGTATTATCGCCAATTGATATCACGCTTTAACCCGGCCAGAAGTGAGAATTGTTATTTCGAAAAGCACCGGAAAACCATCAATACGTTTGAAGACAGCATTTTGGGAGAGTATTTTCTGAAGTATATTTTGTTTCTCGGTCTATATATTATATTATTTTGAAAAATGTAAATCAAAATTCTTTTTCGGAAGACTATAAAGTTGATATAGGAGCTTGATTTTCAATTAGGTTCGGCTAGGCACCACCTGTCACCGATTTAGGCTTTTAAAGTCTCGTCAGACAGGCTATCAGGTACTCTCCCCGAATCCAATTCAAAACCAAGCTCCCATATACGAATAAATGTTGTTGTAGAAAAGCGGTAGTATGTGAAATCACATTAGATTTCTGCAAGATATGCTGCTAGAACTTTCAAAAACCTGGAAGATATTTTGAAAACTCAATTTTGACATGTATCTGCTTTCGCAGGTAGGAGCTATAAACAAAATCCATTTTGTACTCGGTAGTACTATTTAATAAGTATGTGGTGTTTCTTAGTCTATATATTACATAATTTGAAGAGTGTAAATGAAATCATATAGTTGATATGGATTTTATTTGTGTTTACTATCTGCCGATACATATCAAAATCAAGTTTTCAAAACATATTTCAGGTTTTTAAAAATTTCAGAGTACCTGATTGTCTGACGAGACAGGTGGTACCTTCCAGAACCTAATTGAAAATCAAGCTCCTATATCATTTTACACTTGGAAATTGACATTAAAAAAAGTTGATTTTTTATTATTTTATTCAATTTAGCCTTTTCAAGGCGTGTCTCTTAATTAAATCTTTCTGACTCTTATTTATCCGTAAAACCAAATGCTTTTGAATGTGTAAGTCTATGGGTGATGTGATTTCGTTATCATTCATTTATCGATCCTATCAAATTATTAAACACAATAATTATTCGACTGACATTAGTACTTGCATGTTTACTAAAATGAATACGAATTTTGTGCACTTTAATTTTTCACCAACGGCGGCGCTGTTGTTGCCAGATTTCGAATTCTTATTTCATAATTTGCCTACTAGTTATATGTTTCTGATTAAACGCCAATATTGAGATCGAGTCGCCAAATGGTAGTAGGCGGACTGTGCGCCGACGCGACGCCGACGTTGGGTTAGTTTGGGTTAGTCAGAATCCGCTCAGGGTTGTCAGAAAGTTGGAAAGACGTTGGAATAGAAGCATTACCTCCTATAAGTAGGCCTGACGGCTTACGCGTGACGTCATCCAAAGTGGTCTTAACTTATTTACAGGCGTATATTGAAATGTGCAATTTCTTTTAAAATTTCACAGTTAAGTAGACATTTTAGATGCAAAAATCTCGAAAAAATATAACAAAAACTTGTGTTTTGTAAATTTAACTTTTTTTATATGTAGTTTGAAACGTAATTGGCCTAATACAATACCTCCTGCTGATATTACTTTAAGTACGACTATTATGACTGATAGCGTGTATTACTCATTTTTTTAAGTCAAAAATTAAATTGTAGTTTACTTACCTTTTTCTGCATACATAAATAATATTTAATGACTTCCGGTTAAAACAAGGCTGCGAGACATGAACTTAGCCTTTAGACGTGCCTCATTCGATTTTTTTAGGAAAACGAAATTTCAAAGCAAAAAACCTTAGAATATTCAGTTTATCAAAATAGAATCTATTTTGATAAAATAAAACTAGATACCACCAATATGTTTAATAGATAGGTGGTAAAATGTCACTATAGGTATAAAAGTGTCATAATAAGTAATAGTAATGTCAAATTTGGTAGTGTTTCTCACTCGGTTTTCTCAGACTCCATCCAAAGAACCTTGAAATCTTCAAATATTTATGATAATACATATACAGGTTTTAGATTATTACTTTTTTATGTTAGATTTGGTATATTACTCGGTATATTAGTGGGGTCTAATATTTATTTATTAAAAGTCTCCAGTTTCCTTTTTTCTTTTTACCCAAAAGATTATGATTATATTTAGAACAATAATTATTAAGAAAGAAGTGTATTTGAAATGCTGATGCTGCAAAGAAAAATTTTTTAAACATCAATTTTTGGTGATTTTTACGATTTTCAGAAGGAGTCAAAAGGCTGTTTTGATTTAGATAGTTTAACAATAGCACACAAAGAAAATACTTTTTATTGTAAATATCTAAAAATGTGTTTTCGAACTCATTAATCAGTTTTTTAAATATAATATAGGCTGTTGAAACTACGTCCACTTCATGAGGATATAAAAGAGCCCCACGACTTAAGGAATTAATTCAATTGTAAGAATCTTCTACAACACAAGGTTCATTTAAAGTTAAATTTTCATTGCAAAATTCACAACTTATTACGAAAACTTTTCAGAGCCTCTACAATAAAAGGATTATATATTTTGAGAGCTAATTTAACATTTTGCCTGATTATGGAATAAGAGCCTTTAAACTAAGGGAATACCCATGTTTTAATATTTTGTCTAGTTTTAGTTCATAAAGTTTTTTGATCACGGAGGGCATATAGCAAACATTACATTACAGCCTTTATGAGGCATAATTTCACTAAATATTACTTACCCCAAAATTAGCTAACAGGAAAAAATTTTATAAACTTGCTGTACACAATGAACCGGCCGGTTGGCGAGCACAAAATAAACTCTTGTTACGTGAAAGTCTTAAGTCCCAACATTTTGGAAAGCTAAAAACATGAGCTTTAGGTATTTTCGGCTAGTTTCCATCGCAACCTGGTGCACAGCATCTGTACGGCATTGTTCACATAAATTTAAACACACAGTGATATTATAAAGAAATAAACAGAAAATTAATGGAAAATCGAAAAACAATTAAGAAACCGGCAAACTGGCAAGTGACATGAGGCAGCGTTGCCAGAATTTTAAGAACCGTCTCGTCGTCCTCGAACTGCAAAACAAATATTAAATCGTTTGCGTTAGTAGTTGCGCAATGATAAAAAATAAATATTGTTACGAATTTGCAGAACTGACTCGTTCTGGCCATCAGGATTTGGCTCGTCTGGGTCACTAGAGTTAGCTTCATACATTATTTGGGATTAAAACGGAGTTTTATTCACGATACCGAAAGGTAATTATTGCACTCGACGCGCGTTTCGCTAACCATATTATCATCATCAGGAGATTAAAACTGGTTGAGTTTTAATCATCTCCTGATGATGCTAGCATGGTTAGCGAAACGCGCGTCGAGTGCAATAATTCTGTTTCGGTATTGTGGATAAAACTCCGTTTTAGTGCATGTTGCCGAAGGTTCCAAACCCCAACATAATTATTTGGGATGTAAACTATTTAACGTATATTTAGTTGGACTTTAATTTTTACAGCATTTGTTGAATGACATTTTAAATTATGTCTTTAAATGGAACTAACTAAATATTTGTACAAAATAATTAGGTTATTGCTAAGCAACGTTTATTTCCTTAAAGGTTTGATTCCGCTTTACTTTCCGGTTTTTTATATTTTCTTTTCGGATTTTAAATATTTTTATTTTTATTTTACTTTATTTTTATATTTATTTATATATTTACTTATATTTAATATAACTATACTATAATATACCAAAGCAAACATTTACATTAAGTATCTAATATATTGTTAATTGTAATCCAAGACAAATATTTTACGTTTCTTTGAAAAATAATTTGTGGCAAACTACAGTGAGAAGTAGCCCAAATTGTGATAAAGCGCCCAATCTGGCAGCACTAGATACAGAATATATCGAAGATGGTGGATGGAAATTGACATTCCAGTGGCCCAGCATGGCAATCAACGTTAAATACGCAAGTAGGCGCGATAAAATAATCAACAATTTTACTGGGCTCCTCTTGACTCCTCTGTATGCTTTTCTTATGGCAAAAAAGTATTGACCGCTTTGGATGACGACATTGCTAATGTTAATATTAGCTAGTTGGCCTAGTTATAGGAGGTAATGATAGAAGTCGGATTACTAACTAACCCGACGTCCTTTTGCCCAGTTATTCTTTCCAGCAAATAATAGTATATTATTTTATATGGAGGAAAAGTGATACTTTTCATGGCGCGCTCGTGTTTAACAGCCGAACGGAGTGAGGCTGGTAATAGAGAGCAAGCCATGAAAAGTAACTTTTCCTCCAAATAAAATATGCTGTTTTTTCTTCAAATGTAGACAAATTAATGCAAAAACTCCTCTTTTTAATAGTAATAATATCTAATTATTATTAAAGATAAGTGGGTTCGCAAGGCGGCTTCGACCGATGTCGGTGAATAGGCACAGGTTGTTGCTATAGTAATGTAACATAAAGCTGTCAGTGGACACTGTCAACAATAATTATTTTTTTAAGATTGCGTCTCCGATTGCGTTTTAATTCCGTATTGATAAGCAGTTATTGGGTAAGTTCGATTAAATAATAACCAATTTGTTGTATAGTGATTTTTAGAAATGCAGTCACAAATTGAGTGATAAATACAAATTGTAGTTTAATAAATCTTGAGTTGTTGACACTTACTTTGTTGTGTGTTTGTATTGTATCTATGTTGCTATGACAACACTTTTACCTCCGCCGGCGGAAAAGTGAAAAGTAAAGCTCCGGCGGAGGAAAAACGAAACTTCACGGCCGCCTACACAGTCGAGTAATGACGGATTCACTCACGTTTGAAGAAAAATTGTATTTATTTGTTCACTGTAATTACTTAATAGCTTTTCGATTGTCTCTGTAAGCTCAACAGTAAAGTTGTTAAAGTGTATAAAATGCGTTTCCATCAGCGTAGTGTTGGCTGGGGCGTGCAGAACTCTACGGGGCCGAGGAGCACATCTATGTTACCAGGATTGTATCCAAATTAAAAATAATATTAATACCATTGCGCAATTAAACTAGCATTGCTTATTACCCGGCTTATTATGTTGTTTCATTATTTATAAGTCATATTACATTAATTGCATGCCCTCGGTAGTGCACCTATAAACGAAAACGCGTCTTCTGGAGATTGAACGCCAGCAGTATCCTAAACGTCTTGCTTTGGACAAAAAAGAGAGTTCATAGCCTGAAACAAATGTTTCAGTTACCACCGAAATCGGACAAAATCTTTTATAATTAATAAACCAAGATATTATGAAAATCTTGCCAAGTCGTCTTTGAAACCATATTTTATTTGATCTTACCCTTTTGTTGAGGCGTTAATTCTTATTATCACAAGCTCAAAATACTTGAATTTGAAGGCTTTTTGCAATTTTTTAAGTAATAAGAATGGTGCTCTTAGCAACATTTTCACACTAAGATTCTTGTAAATTAGTTCAATAAAAAAAGGAGTGAATTCATTTTAAATACTTAAAAAAACAAACGCATTTGATTTTACGGATAAATATGGCCCAGAAAGCTTCAGATAAGAAACGCGCCTTAAAAATATGCTAAATTAAACAAAATAATAAAAAAATTAAGTACTTTTTTTAATGGCAATTTTCAAATGTAAACTGATTTAAAACTATCTTTAGGCTTTAGTAATGGAAAATTATTATGACAGAACTTCGTATTTTATTGCACAACATGTGCAAATGCATGTCGAGCTAAGCTTTCAAATAATATGGCGTCGTTAAACTCAACACTTAATAAATTTTAATTTTCCATTTCATTCATCAATCAATAATTGGTGACTTTTTGGAGTAAGAAATGAATGGATGGATGAGTCACTTTTTTATTTAAATATTGCAGGAGGCAAAAGTAACTTAATTTTGAAAAAATAGTGACTCGTTTCGTTTTTATTTTTGCTTGCTTAATTAAAAAAATCATTGATTTTGTGTAATGCTTTAACAAAATACGTTATTATTTTTTAAATGAAAAGGAATATTTATTATTGGTTTTACAGCTTCTAGAAGCTTTTTGATCTTAACTGCCATATTATAATAGTATATTATGATATAAGTGTGTAAGAGGGCCTTTAAAGCACGCGCGACATATTTCAAAACACGACGCGCAGCGGAGTGTTTTGTAAGTCGCAAGAGCTTTTAAGGCCTCTTATACACGTATATCATACGCTATTTTTTATTACGAATGCATCATAATCTCAAAAATGTTTTAAATATTAAACTTAAGGGATATATTGACGAATATATTAATATGTCACATTTGACATGATCAAATGTTTCTATAGTAACCTTTAAAAAAGTAGGTGCATCATAAACATTATTTTAAGCACGCTGCAGCGTGCGATAATCGTTGATTATGATGCATGCGTAATAAAAAAATCTTTACAAGTTAAGCTAAAATTTGTTTTAGTCTGCAGCGTTGCTTTGTCATGGTCAACTAAAATCCTATTAGAGGGCTGTCACTCCAGGCTGCATTGCATAATGAGAAAACTCTTTTAGAGTCGGCATTTGAGACGTATATTGAAAAACATATTCAATACAATTTTAAGTTGATCATTCACGATAAGTATGTTTTACTCCATTCTTGATTACCAGATCCCTCCTCAGATAGAGCTTTATCAAGTTTAGGTTTTATTATGCTAAACTCTTCATACAAATTATCAAAATTAATGTCAGTTATAATCTCTATAAGTGACTCTAAAGTAAACTGTTTTTTTTTAGAGAAAAAATATTCAATTTAGAAAACAAATTATTCTCCAAAAACTCATATTTTAAGTCAAGATAATTTAGTAATTTTTTATAAGCTTTATAAAGGATTCCTTTATTTTATATCGTTGATTAAGAGAAACTTTTTAGAAGATTTGTTGCAAGAAAGAAGAAGAATTTGTCATTTATCCTTTGACTAAGTTTTTGTCTTAGATAATTTAAAATAACATAGACTTCAAAACAAAGTAAATCGGCTTTTGTTTCGTTTCAAAAATAATTTTCAGTGTTATGAAAACAACTTAAGTATCATTAATTTTGTTGTAATATAAAATCATGTTCAGAAAAATAAACGATGAAAGGCAACGGAAATATGTTCTTCCAGGGAGACGGAGAGGAAGTCACTTTTTATTGCTGCAAAAATAGTCGGTAATGTTTCGATGGTCGGAAAGAAATTCAGCCAGTGCGTGGGCACTTGCCTTAAAATACTTTTCCACCTTTCACTGCGACATCTACATTTTATATTAGCACCAAATCAAAAGAAACCTGCAAATTTTAAATACAATACACAATAATACAAACAAGTAGCGTAGCAGCTTAACGAAAGAAGGCGGTGACGTGGTGGTCGGTAGAGGTGGCTGGGACCGAGGTCCGCGGTAGCGGTGGTTGAAATTTGTGGTGAAATGGTAATGGTAAACAATTTCCAAGAAGAATAATTTGAGCATTCATGGAATCCAGGACATTGAACATCCTGGTAGAGGTCCTCGCAGAACGCTGGAATCCGAGGTTCAAATCCAGGACATCCTGCGAAATCCAGGACTCCTGGTAACCCTTATACCTCTTTGTTTTCCTGACTTCTTTTACATAAATTGCTAATGTTATAGCTCAAATCAAATTACTGATTAAACCCTGTTTTTTTTTAGATGCAACTGCAGACTTAGCCTAGGTGTAACATTTAATTTACGTTGAGCAATACTTACTTTCAGATTTTCTACCAGCTCTAGAAAAGCATTCAAGTTGTTCTCAATCCTAGTGACCATTTTTCGAAGGGTCAATTTTAGTCAAATTTTTCACTCTTTATTTGTAGACATATTTTTATAGTACGGCGCACTATCGATTTTCATTCTTTTTTTCTGGATAGAGAGCATTAATCAAGATTGAAAGTATCTAATATTTACCTGTTGTATCATCATAACCACGTTTATAATGATATTTCAATACGTTGAGCATCAGGCAATATACATTTTGAATATCTCAAATTTTTAGGACAAGAAAAATTTCAAGTTGCTTCTGTTTGACCGAAACGACAGCAGAAGCTGGCATAAAATTGACTTTAGTAATTTAAGACCAAGAACGTAAATATGAAATGAAATGTCTATCAAATTGCTTCGACTTTTCAGTCACCACCATGATACAGACCAAATTTTCAAAGCAATATTTAGTAATAATATAATATATTTTCAAACTATAAATAAAATGAAACTTATGAATCTTATATTAAAAGGATATATTATTGGGATCACTTTAAATTTGTTTGGAAGTTTAATATACAGTGTGTCCTCGGATGAGACCAAACTATACTTGTAAACTTTCTTATTTGGCATTTTTGGAGAAAACGCCATTTATTAAAATATCGCTTATTCTGATAATTTCAAGTTCAAAATCTTGAAAAAACTTACAACGTAATTAAAAAGTAGGAAAACTGGAAACTAGATCTATTGAATATTACAGGAGAAAGATTATTCTAATGTTAATAAAAAGCTCAAATATCAAAATTTAAACGTCATAACTCAAAGTTGATTTTTTTACGATCATTATAAATAAGGTACTACTTCTCAAATCCAGTAGAAGTTCATAATTTATTAAATAACAAAAAAAACATAAATACGAAAAAATACCCTACATGTTATCCTACTGCTACACTTTTTTCGATCAATGCACCACATTTTGTGTATACTAGATGAATGATGGCGATCATTTACATAAATTATTTAGTTAGATATCCCCATATGAAGTATATTCAGAAATATTAGAAACGGATTAAAAACTCCAAAAAGACAAAATAAAACAATGCACCATTCCATACGAGCTGGTCAGCGGCCTCGTTGCTTTCCACATTCCCGTACCTTGGTACCCACATGAGGGTGAGTCTCTTCTGTTTGCCAGTTGATCTGCAGCTATCCGACAATCCCCACACTTGCCGGGAGTTGATTCTGCTAGATGCTAGCGACTTTACGGCTGCTTGACTATCTTAGGTCTTTTTTGGCACATTCAAAGATGGCTATATTGATAGAACTTAGTTCTGCTTGAAAGATTGTGGGAGTGTTTCCTAAAGATGCAGAGATTCGACTCCTAGGTCCATAAACTCCGAATTCCACTCCTTCTTTCTTCTTTGATCCATCTGCGTACCAGACAAGTGATCCCCTCTCTTATTGTTTTAGTCTTTCCCCTGTAGTATTGCGGTCTTCAATTACCACTTCAAGGACGCGATCAAAATGGAGTTCTGTCTCCATTGTATCGGCTGGTTTGGTCATCGCCTCTATCTGGAAGTCCTTCAGAATTTTATGGTGACTGAATGACTCTATGCGCACTGGTCCAGGCCTCCTTTTCTATGCATATGTGCAGCGGAAGGAGGTCAAGTAGGGTTTCCAGAGCTGCTGTGTGGCACATTTACATAACCCCTTTTATACCCAGACTCCTTTGTAATCTTGTTAGCTTTCGCTGTGTTGTTATTTCCTTTGTTTTTACCCACCACACTAAGCAGGGCAGGCGTAGGCTATAATAGGCTTTACAGCAGTGTTATAGGACCATCATATGATGGAGGGTTTTAGGCCCGATGTTTTACCAAAGAGTTGTCGACAGGCCCAAAGCACTGCCGTTGCTTTTTTGATGATTCTTTCTAGGTGTGGGATCCGTTGTCCCTGCCAAAGTGGATGCTTTAAGGTTCAACTTCCTTCTTTTTGTGAATGGGATCACTACGGTTTTGCTTGGATTGAAATTTTATCTTTCCTGTGTACCATGTGCTGACAAAGTTGTCTACAGAGAACGTTGTCATGTTTACCTCTTATTATTATAACTACGTCATCTGCGTAACCTTGGACTTCGAAGCTTGCTACAGTCAGTTCTATCAGTAGATCGTCAACAACTAGAGACCAAAGCATGGGCGGTAGGAACCCTCCTTGGCGCAACCCATTAATACGTTGAATGTGACGGCTGTTTTTTCCAATGGTCGCGGTGATTTCACGGCTGGTTAACATGGATTTTATCCATTGTGTAGTGGTTGGTTCCATCCCTCTGCAGATTGTGCCGCGCTAAATGGATTCATGTGAGGTGTAGTCAGATGCAACCTCTATGTCTAGAAATGCACACAGCGCCACTTCCTTTTCAGCGAGTGCCTTCTGTATATCCCGGATGAGATTTTGAAGAGCATTTGTGGTAGATATCGATGGTTGGTATGCAAATTGCTTTACATGCAGTGGAGCATTAGAAAGGAACTTGCTTCTGACGTGCCTATGGATAATCTTTTCCATCGTTTTAAGAAGGAAGGAGGTTAAGCAATGGGGCGGTAAGGCTTTGGTTCCTCTTGTGATCATCGTCCTGTCTTTAGTATGAACGCTACCTTAACTTTCCTCCAGTTTTTGGGAATGTAGCTCAGTGCAAAGCTGGCTGTCAAGGAAAGAAGTTAACAGGCCAGAGTTAATTTTCACATTAAATTAAATATAGCACGATATAACAATACAACACATTATATTATTTTCATAGATATAATACCTTGTTAACACTAAGTTCTATGTTACTAAACTAAATCTGTTTCACTATGGCTACTGTCATCTAGATTAATAACTAATCTTTCTGTTACATTTTTAAGATATACATAGTTTTTCTATTTCCCTCACATGTTTTACACAATTTTCACAGTTAATTTCAAGTTTTTTTTTCAGATCACTATCAGTTAAAGTTAATACAGTAAAATGTGTAGGTGAAATATTACTACGATGAATTCCTGCTTTAATTTGGTGCCATATTTGCTCAATGGGGTTTAATATACAGTGGTAAGGTGGTAACCACAATACTGTGTAACCCATCTCTTCCGCAAGTTCATCGCAATAATATTGTTTTTCAATAGACAAAATTTTAAGCACTTCAAACAACTCTTTTTTTGGATAGTTTGCATGCAAATATATGTCATTATCGTACATTTACAGAAATATATTGAGGTAATGCCTACGGAGCCCGTAGGTCTTATTAACGGAACAAATTTAATATTTAGTGGTTGAAATAGTATCAAGGCAAGGAATTAAATAAAAAAATAGATGCAATTTTCAATTAAAAAAAAAAAGATATGATCTAGTAACACTATTATAAAGATCCCAGTATTGCTAATACCATTTTCCGATCCAGCCTTTTATTACAAACCCCACATACCAACTCTGGTAATCCTAAGAAAAGAAGTTCCCTAGATATTTGACAGGCTTTGTTTATCTGGGAAACTCTTAGTAACATTAAACAGGGCAAATATAAATATCCAACTCGAAAAAGATATTGCAACATGCTCAGTACTTCCAATTGTAAAAAAATATATGATATCATCTGCTCAATCTTGGCGCGAAAAGAACTCATTTGCTACTTTGAAATCGATTGTTTTCCTATAACTCAATCATTACAAATTCACAACTTTATGGTTATATTTCCAGGATGCAATATTACCGTTAGCTATTCGTCAACTTGCCTCAATATCCCGTCAGTTCGTGGATTCGTTTTCTTATATAAATGAAAATCATAAAATTTTCGTTTTATACTTTTATCTGGCTCACCTTTCTTGCAGTATTTTTTGAAAAATGTCCTAAAAGGGCAAATTTAGAAGAAATTAAAATATTTACGTGTGTGATGTATAGTGTTAATATATATGTATCTTCTTTTAGCAAGAACCTGATTGGTTCAAAGCGTTTGGCCTCACATTTGATGCAGGAATATTTTCATTTCTATTAATCTTGCGGAAGGTCTCAAGTTTCAAGTTTCATTTATTTCAAATAATTTAACAAAATGTTACATTATTTAGGTAATACAAACTCATTTACACAATAATCACTAAATAAAGCACCTAGATGACCTAACACCTGACCTAACACCTGTATGCGGTCGTAAGAATATTTCTATAAACCATTCTTCATTTGAATCATATGGACCAAACCAACAAACGGTTGTTGCCACTAGCGGACTAGGCCAATTCAAGGTTCAAACAAGCTTACATTGTTTGATATAAAGTTCAAAAGTGTATTTTCTCCTCAAGAAAATCTAATCTTTGAGCCCCTTTCAACATATTACCATGAAACTCATATACCATCGCAAAATCCCAACGCATTAAAGCCATCTATATGTAAAACTAGAACATAGTCTTGGCAAAAATAGAGTCCTCCGTTTTAAATGCGGCCTGTTTCGCTCATTCATATTTAAAAAAAGCGGCACGTCACACACGAAAAACCTAATTTACAGCCCTAGCATGTCTGGAACAGATTTCCGTTTTATGAGACGCTCCCCGCTGGCTTAAAATCATCCTTCACAAAAGGACAAATTTTTGTTCTATTGCTTTCTTTTGTCGTTTTTTATCGAGTTTTGTTTATTGCGTAGGGATCAATCATGTCTTTCTTGCCAGTCCGGGATTGTTCAGGCTTGGCTTGTATCATTCACAGTTCCCAAGGAAAAATGTAGAATGATGCAATTTTCGGTTCAAATAAATGCTCTTTCGATATAATTCGGGAAATTTTCTTGAAATAAATTAACGCGTTTGCTCCTAAATTCCCGAATTTGTCTCTACACGATATTAATTTTAAATAAAATATAGAAAAGGGCCCTTTGCTTCATGCGTCGTATAAGGTTTATCGATTTGTACTTTTCAAATCATAGTACATTGTTTAATACATTATTCGTTTATATTTCATTGCTTATCATGATCCTCTGATTATGCTTATACGCATGCTTATATGCACATAATATTTTAAATTTTTGAAAGTAAGCCTAAGAACCCTTTCATGAAGTGCATTCCTGATCAAAAAATATAAATGATTGTAAATAAACCTGGCAGAGAGAAGAAAGATTATTGGCTATTGGCTGCAAGTGAAGGATTCTATTTGAAAGGATTAAGTTTACTTTTAACATACCTACCTGTGTAAGTAAACCACTTTTTTATAATAAAAAATAAACTAAAAACATTTTAAAATAAAAAAACTGCATAGTAACGCTCCTCTGGCTACTCTATAGTTTTTAGGTAAATCCCCATCGGGTGGGTGAATTTGAAATTATTATAAACTATATAAGACCGGTTTTGAAAATACTTTTTTTGCGTTACTCAAAAATATAGATGTGCAACTATTAAATTGTACTTTATGTAGTGTATCAGAAAAACACTCGGTATTTCATAAATTAGATCGTGACGGCAGCCCGAATATTTCTAGGTCTAGACGAAGGTCATTTGCATTACCTACTACGCGTAATATTATTGTTTAAGTGCGATGAACGAGATACTCGGCACGGGTAACCAGGCCAAGACAACCTTGCTCAATTGATATTGTTATTTTAACATTATATTAATTATAGTACGAACCTACACCAACCCAGGGGAGAGAAATTATAAGGGTATACTTCATGTCACGTTACTATCTTGTATATTCCTTGCTATATTTAATACAGAACTCTATAGTTACCTGGAGTTTTATTCAATAAATAAAAGGAGTGCTACATTTAGATATCTACATACTTACCTAGATTTCTTTGATTTTCGTATAATTAAATATTTTTTTATTTTTTGTAAGTTACCTCTAATTTAAAAATGTCAAACCATTATTTTTGTACAATCCTACTTATAAATTAGTTTTATTTCAACACTCGAGACACCAGACTATCGTGACTGACGTGACGAGACTCTCGGTCTCGAACCTTGGAGTCTCGGTCTCGAGTTATAATTCCTAGTCTCGTCTCGGTATCGGTCTCGAATTTCGAGACGAGACGAGACCAAGACTAATTTGGTCGAGACCGAAGCAATAGTTGGAACTGCGAAAGTAAAATAACAAATTTGGCAACACCGTCAGGCGTCAACATTGTGTACATTTTTAAATTTAATATTTAATTAATTTAATACATTTTTAAATTTAATTTTGTCCCTACCTATAAAATAAAGCATGTAAAATTAGAATTAAATTAACGAAAGTTGTATTGCTATAAATTAGTACTAACTCCCAAATTTCAGGGTTATGACAGTAATGGTTTAAAAATTTTATCTGAAATAATTTTGTAACTTTGAAAATCCGCATATCAATAAGGAAGCCAGGTAAGAAAAAAACTATATGAAGTATTGATATTATTTTAAATTTCTCTATACATCCTATCATTTATGATCAATTGCGTCTGGATATCCTGCATATGTATGAAAATTATACACACTTTCACTGTCCTTTAACGGGCACAAATCATAAGTTTTTTTGACTCACTTAATTATTGTACCCTTGGTACACTTTATTGTGTCTGATATTATTTATAATGTAATATTTTTGTTTTTGTTATCATCTTGGATGTACTTCAGTAAAGTAATAACAATGTGAATCAGGAGGGGACCTTAATGACCCAGATTCCTTTTACCTAAGGCAGATAACCTTCTGCTGGAAAATTGAGGAGAGAGATATTATTTTAATAAAGACAATTCTTATATAAATAATTAAATTTTGATGAAAAGGACTCAGCTCATGTATATGCTGAACTGACGCTTCCTTGTGTGTATCTGTATATTTTATACTAGTTAATTGGTGTGTATATGATATCGCTTGGAAATATTTGGTTATTAATTCCTCACTTAAGCATCAGAAGAATGATTCTGTTGACCCCTAGGGTTTCATTCTAAAAACCAGACAAGACAAAAAAAATGTTTTCCCAGGAATTAAAGAAAACTTTATATCTTGTTTCCTAGTTCGTAATAAGATGCATTTTCGATTAAATATTGTTAGTCTAATATCTTCATTTGTAAAATAATATAATTTGAAAAAATATTGTTGTTAATAAGAAAAAAATAAAAACAATTGGACTTTCTGGTATTTGCAGGAAAACTTCAGCTGAAAACTATAATAATATCATTTATTCAACTTTTACTTCAAAAATGTCAGACGTAATAAAAACTCAAAAAATATAAACTTTAAATATTCACAACCATTAGAATTATCGTCGTCGCTATCAATTTAAACCTTGAGTTTATTTGTCCCACCAACATCTTCTAAAGATAGTAAATTAGCGAATAAGGTCTGGGTTAGCTTGGATTAGAACATCCCGCCTCTTTGCAGACTTCATTCCTGGAGGTGACTGGTAATGCTTCGGTATATCAAAAGTGGATATGTTCTCATTAAAAGATCTAATAACGACTACGTGTCGCCTCTATCATCTGGTCTTGCGTTAAGACGGCGATTATTTTTGGCAATCATTACCATTGGTACTTCTTGAAGCTTGAGAGCAGATTTAGGAGACTTAAGAAATAGCCAAAATCAAATCTCACCCAATAAAAATTTGAGCCAAAAACTTCCAAGATTAGCATTTTTCTAAATATTATAACATTCAAATCATTAATAGTAGAAAAAATAACCCTTCTTATATAAAAAAAACCTTGTTGTGTAATTTGCTTCAATTTAAAGGGCGATGGATATTTCTTCGCACTCAGTACTCAGCACGTCCCATTTTCCGGTATTTGTACAATTTTTGTGTTTTTCTTTTTACACCCAATTAATGCAAAATCCAGATCATTGGGCAGATAACTGTTACCACAAAACGGAAAAAGTAAGTTATTTTCGACAAAATCTTCAAAACATGGATCATGCAGTAAAGAAACTGAACCATTGTATTGTTCTGATTTTGTCAAGGATAACCGTCGAAGATCAAAACCAGTTTGCTATATCTTTTGTTAGCTGGCAATGTATTTAGGGCATCTAACAGCATGGATGTTACGTTATTCGCTCCTTTTCTACCTTCATGCTCTAGATAGCAGCAGATGGTCGCCATATCATCTGATACGTCATGAACGACAAGGACGTTGTACCGCAACTGCCTTGAGTAATATACAGGACCACTAGGAATATGCGGGAGAGGCAAATTTTGCATAAATGGAACATTAGGCGGGGTTAATTTTTTATTGAAATGAATCACAAACAGAACAGGTGTCTAATCTTGGAAACCCAAAATGGATATTGAAAGTATTAAATATTGACCAATAAAACTTGTAGGGAATATTTATTTGATACAAATCACAAAAATGCTTGTGTAGTGAGTTTTTCTAGCTTGATAGGAGTTTACATGATTTTCCACTAAGTTGTTTATGATATCGGGGTCTTGAGTGATGGCGACACTGTTTGTTTCTAGGTGATAATCCAGTGGTTGAAAAACTATTCCGTAATCTAGTAATTTTAGAAATTTCATGCAAGCTAAAAAAAAGCCTATTGACACACAGGGGCATATTGTTCTTGACAACGAACTATATATGTGCAACATGCAGCATGATCTTTTCCCCTATTATGATCAGGAGCAGATATTAGTCCACAAGGATGTGCATATTGCTTATACTTTGTGTGCATTTTATTGAAATTCTCGTTGGAAATTTCCCATTTACCAGCATCAATCTTGTCAAAACATTGAAATTTCGAACATCTGAATAGAAATAAAACATCCTGCAATAACAAATCAATCTTTAGTTTATTTATCTATAATTTGAGTATACGCAACAGTACTGCCACTCGCGTTATTGACATTTATTCGAGCTCCGTAGCATTGATGACCCGGATGTTGTCAATCAATAAATAATCTTTATGAACGAAAATCAATAACCAACTCTCACCCAATAAAAATCTGAGCCAAAACATTTTTTACAAAATATCAATACAAATTGCGTTATTTTTTAGACATGTCTAAGCTCGATATTTCTCCATGAAAACTGAATACCTGTATATTTTCCACTTTGGAACTAGTTTACTAAACCATGTTGGCAATGTACCTTAGCATCTCTTATAACACACTTTTTTATATCTTTTTGGCAATTTTTTACCCTCCATACTGCAAAAAGTGCCACGAATAGATTCAAAACGAACACACTATGATTTCGCCGAATCGTTTATTTAACACTGTTGAGTAAGAAGCGTGTGAAAACCAGACCAGTCCGTGGACTTGTCTGCTTCTTGGCGGAAACGAACTGGACTAATCATTTTTTCTAGAATATAGACTATTTGGATCCCTTATATCGGAGTACTCGTCAATTTTCTGAAGAAGTTACTATGCGCATACGATTCAGCATATCGAAAATTATATTACGGCATTATAAACTAAAAATATGTAATTTTGGACTATGCTGTTATGGTGACTGAAACCTGGCTTTCTCACACTATGCCCGTTGTCATTTTTTTCCATGTGGATGGGAACAGAAGAGGGCGGCGCCGGCGTACGTTAAATCATATTTAAATATACGTGAAGTACATTTTGATTTTCATATTTCTGGAGCTCTGGAATAAATTTAATGTTTTTAAATATTCGTTTACGTAACGGGAACGTCGTTATCGGTGCATTTTACAGGCCTAATAATGCTAATATTAACAGCTTTGTTCGGAATTTCCTCAATATCGGTGACGTCTTCTCAACCGCAGATGTATTTTTATGCCTAGGAGATCAGAGCGTGATTTTTTAAAATTTAAATAAATCTATTCTAAGAGATTTTCGATTCCTACGGCTTTTTGCAAATATTAGGTGAACCCACAAAGATGACAGATATATCAAGCTTTTTATTGATCCTATATTTCATACATGATACAGATTAGATTCAACGATACGGAGTATTCTTCTCTGAGGGTATTTCTGATAGATATTTAGTATTTACATAAATAAATATATGCTTAAAGAAACCTTTATTTTCGCAATTACAAAAATTTGATAACTCTAGATATCAATATAAATCAGAAACCTTGTCGCGACGTAGTCTTTTTAGAGAACCTAACCTTGATAATACAATATTAACGTTTAATCCTCTAATTTTTAACCTATTTGAGAGGCACGTACCGTTCCAAGAAGTAAGAATCACCAAGCCAAGGACTCTATAATTACATGAAGAGATTAGAAACCTAAAGCAACTTAGAAATATAGCCTGGCAAAGTAAAAAATAACAGAATTACAGATTCTTACATAAATGTGCTTTTGTTGCAACTAGGTGGTTAAAAAAAATATCTTACAAATATTACTGCACAACAACATTCTCATGAAAAGACCTAAAATATTTAAATATTCAGTCCAATAAATTAAATATTGTACCTACTAATCTTTCAAACCTTGGAGAGATTAAAAATGACTTCTCTTGTTTCTAAAAACGTATCCAACAATTGCGCTGAAAAATGATGCAACAATAAATTCCACCCGGGGAATTCATTTAGTTTTCCTTTGGCATCAATTGACGATATTGACTTTATTTTAAATAACACTAAAAAATAATGCTCAAGGAATAGATCAAATTAATTTAAGAATGTTGGAGCTTTGAAGCCAATTTATGAACCAAATTATCTTTCATATTATAAATAGCCTTATCCAAAAAAAATCTGAATGAATTTACTTAAAAAAATCGTTTCCTAATATTGTGGAAAATAACTACTACCAAAGATAATAAATTCTAAGCAAACATCTATTGTAAGTATAATGCGTATTTTGTCCACAGAATCTAAAACTTATGAAAAGTTCTTTATTAACAAATATTTAATTACTTTATAGAAAAACTGATAATATCAATCAGATTGCCAATTATTGGATGTTGTACTTAAAGCGTATGATGAAAGTTTGGTTATTGTGTCTATTTTATTGGAGCTGGTTCACAGCTTGTGTAAGCCAAGGTAAAACATTATGGCTTTCAAAATAGGGCAGATAATTTAATTAACACTTTTTGAAATAATCAATGGCAAAGGATTGTATATATTAATAACGAATCACACAATGTTGTTATTTAGGTGCTCTGGAGTTTGGCAAGGATCAATTTTATCCCAATTATTTTTTCTTATTTATGTTATGGAAAGCATAGCCTCTTTAATCCACAACAACACAACGCTTTATCACTCATTTCATCAGTCAGATTTTCGCACATAAATAGAGATTTGGGAAGTATTTCGTCACTGTCCAAGAAATACAACTTAAACTCTAATAAATCGAAATTAATTTGCAATTATTCGAATAAAGCTAATACAACTGCCGTAAAAGAAACATTAAATCTGCAAATAGCCAATGCGCCGTAAACCTTTGTACCTTATGCAAAAAGCCCTTGTCCTCGTGCTTCACGAGAAATTATGACTCTGTGAACATATAAAAGGCTTGACGAGGAAAATCTGTGGTGCATCAAAATTAATTTAGAGTAACCAAAATTTACTTGATTTTAATTGTAGCAAAATTTTAAGTTTTCCAACACTTTACATATTGTGACTTTCATTCTAGTCCTTGATTGAGTTTCTCTAATATATTATTTAAGTTTTTTAGAGATAATATTGAAGTGTGGAATATATTACCTGTGGCAAATGAAATTGCATTTCCTATATGATCAAGTATAAGTTGAACATAATTTACATGAATTAAATTGGATATTATTATAGTATTTTGTTCGCTGTAGATTTCTTGCGACAGATTTTTTAGTTGCAAATTCAATTTTCGTTGGTTTTCGCACACTTCTTTGAATTTGCTAACATATGCACTAGAAATTGGTTTCAAGAACGTTAATTCTTTGTTCAAATTATTCTCTAGGGTTAAATCGTTATATTTCAATATTTTCATATAGGTATCGATATGTTTTTTGTCGTCAGAGTCGAGAGTTCCGAAGAGCCATTTTGATGTCTTGCCAACAATGTTTTACAAACCTCATTTTTGTCTAATAAATCCATTAGAGGGATTAAATATGTCAGTTCTTTGTATTAATTGTTGTACTAAAAATATATTTTGATTGAGTAAGTTTTTGATTATTAACTAAATCTATCGTTAATGATCTATTTTTTCGTACTGAGCTACCTAATTTACTGTTTTCTTATTTTGAATAATTGTATATATAATTTTTGTCATATTAATGTGGTTTAAAAATGTATGTTTACTAGTTACGATATATGTTGGTTCTAAGCGTATAGGTAACAAAGAGTTATTTAGTTCTCTTATTTCTAACATATTTGCTAAGGTGAGTATCAGAGTCTGCATCATTTTGTTTACAGATTAAGTCCTTCAGAGGTCTTCCTTATTTCTTGTCCTGGGAGAATTGTTTGTTCTGAATTCCAATTTGATAGCTGAAACTAGCGGTTCTTGTTTTCAGTCACTTGGAAATGCTTTTTTCACTATGCCAAAAGGACCTTATGGAATTCTATCGACTGCGCCAATTAAGTTTGAGATTTTTAAAAATCCCTTTTAAAAAACGAACTTTTTTATTACTTAAACAACTATATTATCCTTTAAATTTATTTATAATATAAGTGAATCAACTAGCAGTATAACTGCTTACAGACAGAAAATTATATACTAAATGATTGCTGGTCGTAATTCGGGGTTGACATTATAGTTTCGGTAACGTCAGGGTCCATTTCGATGTTGAACGATAAGTGGTTGGGTCGAAGTCCACTTGGATTACATGATCGGAATACATAACTCAGATTCACACCTTGGCACAGATATATTTCAACAAACAATTTGCTTTCATTTGTACAATGCTATTAAAGTCTCTAACTTACTGCTTCACAAATTTAAGCTTTTTTGTTTGATTAATTTTTATTAGAAATATCGTATTCATCTGGTGCGCATGCAAATGAGTGGCCGCTGAATTGATGCCTCCTATGCGCGGTTACTCTAGTGGGGAACGCCAGCCGTGGTCTCCATCTTCTAATGTTACATCGTAATGTTTTGTTTTTGCTTTTTTTAATTTAAATTCATATTTGCCCTTTTTATTTTTGACTTACTTTAAAGTCTATTATTATTATTTTTCCCATTTCTCGCTTGTGTGCAGTTTTCAAGGGCCATCGGCCTGTGGCAAGTTGACTCTCTCACTATTGTAAATTAAGGACTTTCCTGACTATATTGCAGGTAGATAGGATGACAGATTTCTGCAGTGTAGTTATTATGTATGGATGGAGCCCAAGTGTTTTCAGGTGGAGTGATAACGTTTTGTGAACAATCCCTGTAGATGAAATTACCAGTGGCACAATGAAGATGCTGTCTTGATGCCATTCCTCTTTTATTTCATGAGCAAGATCTGCATACTTAGTAAGCTTACTTGTAGTTGTGCTATGCAAGTTGTTATTATTAGAAATGGGGATATCAATCAGCCAAGTTTTCCTCCTCTGCCTATCTATCCAAACGATGTCCGGCCGGTTCGCTGGTATAATTCTGTCTATTATAATGCTTCTGTTCCAGTAGATGCGGTGATTTTCATTTTCTAGAAGAGCTTCAGTTGTGTACCTATAGTATGGTGTGGTATCTTAGTCACACAATTATGGCGGTGGAGGTACTCGGTGTAGGAAAGTATTGGGCATACAGCCGTGATGTGCTGAATTGTCTCCGCACTAGTTAGGTATTTGCGGCAGTTGCCATTTTCACAGCTTGCTCCTTGACTATATATCTCATATACTTTTTGGTAGGGATTACCTGATCCTGGATAGTAAATATGAATCCCTCTGTTTACGAGAATAGATCCCCATGAGTCAGCCAATAGCTAAACAGAGGTGGATCGGCGTCTTAAGAGTCAAGTTCATGAGAGTGCCTCCCATGCAGGGTCTTCTGTTTCCAGGTCTCCATTACCTCTCTCTATCTCCTGTGTGTTCCGGGGATTGCTCAGATTTAATGGTGTATATCCTTTATCAGCAAAAGTGACTGCTTTATGGAGTAGAAAAACATCGGCTTATTCAAGGAAGTATTTTCATAAGTTGGGAACTTGTTTTTCCAGCAAGAAGTTCAGATCTGTAACTCCTCTGCCACCGTGTGTCGTTGGCAGCCATTCGTTCGATTGCTGACATTGGGTGGTGTATTCTATATTTTATCACCATTGTTCTTGTAATTCTTTTAATTCGCTCGATATCCGTTTTTGACCACTTTACAATTTCAAATTTATAGGAGAGAGCTGACACGGCGTATTTGTTAAGTGCACTAATCATGACTTTTAATAATGGTTGTTAGTCGACTTACATACTCATCATCCTCCTTAATTTTCCGTAATAATCCACTGCTGTAGGCCTAGGTATTTGTATGATTCACCCACCTCCATAGCATTAATCGACTCTCTGCTGTCCAGCTTAAAGGATCCTGTTACAGCATGCTTTCCACCTATTGCCGTCTGCGTTTTACACTTGTCAAATCCAAACTGCATACCTATATTCCTCGAGAACACCTCCTTAGTCTTTAGTAGGGTCTTAATGTGAGAGGATGTGCTCGCGTACCATTTTATATCATCCATAAAAAAAGTGTGCCACTCTATGCTGAAAGTTCCTATCAGTTCTTAAGCGGTAGCCATGTTGACTGCTATTCAGCATATTAGAGAGCGGGTTTGGAGCCAAACAGAACCATAGGTGCTTAGGGAATTCCCCTGGAAATTACCTCTTATAATTTGGACGACCAATGCAGTTGCCTCCCCCTGGCTTCCTGTGAGGTACAGTTGAGTATTCCATCGGTTCATGACTTGTTTTAGAAGGTTTACAACATTTGGATCGATCTTATATTTTTGCAGGACCATGAGTAGCCACGCATGTGGGACCGCGTCAAGTGCTTTCCTGTAATCTATAAAAGCGGTATAAAGATTGCGTTGCTTGGTAATGGCCTGTTCCACTATAACAGAGTCCATCAAAAGTTGCTCCTCACAACTTTGGGACCTTCTTACTTATTGTGAGGCTCGCAGTATTGATGAATTTTGTTTGCGAGAACTGATGTCAAAAGCTTATAGATCGTTGGCAGGTAAGTTTATTGTTATTATTATTATTATTATTATTATTATTATTATTATTATTATTATTCAATGATTCACGAGTTTTCGGCTTGGTTATACGATTCGATGCGGACTATGTCAAGCGCCGAACTTTCTATTGTAAGTGTATGGAGATATCATGACTTTATGTTCAGAGACGGTCTAACTATAGAGCAGGTGTCGAGTACAACTGATTTTTGGAGGGTGATGTACTTTAGTTGGTTTAGCCCTATATTTATATTTATCCTGATCCACATATTTTTGACTTCTAATTTCTGGTCTATTGTGAAGCAGAGTTCTGTCCGTTGTGATGCTTCTATTCCAGTACATCTTAACCTCATTATTCTCTATGACATTATCCGGTGTGTATATGTAATAGGGTGTGTGTTGTACTGTGAGTTTGTATTTTTGGACTAACTCCTGGTGAATGATCTTTGCAACATTACCATGTCTCTTGGTGTAATCTGATGGTGCCAGAATTTTGCAGTCACTTGTTATGTGATCTATGGTTTCTTCTTATTCATTACATAGTCTACATTGATCTGTTGTTGTGTTTTTATCTTTTATTATGTATTTACTGTAGTTGCACGTATTAATTACTTGCTCCTGGATGGCGACCATTAGTCCCTCAGTTTCACCGAAAATGTTTTCATGAGTGAGCCATGCGTTGGAAGATTGTGTGTCTATATACGATTGGTTGAGTCCATGTGCATGCTTAGCATGAAGTGCTTTATGTTTCCATGTTTCCTTTTTTTGTTTGTACTGCAGTGTAGTTATTTTTGCCTCAGGTCTAAATGTATCATTATTGAATTCGAGTGGTGTTCCTGACGTTGTAAGAGTTGTGATTGCTTTATGTAGTGGAGTCGTTTGTGCGTTGTCTTTGAAATATTTTCGCAATTTTTCTATTTGTTCGTAATTTGCATTTTTTATATCCTTTACTCCCCTCCCACCTACTCCTCTGTTGAGCGTGAATATTTAGGTTGCTGTATGGATGTGATGTATTCTATGTTTATTGAAATTTGTACGTGTGAGGATGTTGAGGTTTTGCAGGTCTGTTCAATTTATGATACCAAAGGAGTATGTTAACACTGATATGACATAAGTGTGAGTAGCCTTTATCTTATTTCTACCTGATAGCTCGGTTTTAAGTATTTTTGAGTCTCATTTTGTATTCCTTTGTTAACTCCTCTTTAATTAATAATAATAATTTATTATTATTATTATTATTATTATTATTATTATTATTATTATTATTATTATTATTATTATTACTATTATTATTATTATTATTATTATTCTTATTATTATTATTATTATTA
>MU186626.1:32333-43732 GCA_016904865.1 Pissodes strobi | reverse complement strand
TATTATTATTATTATTATTATTATTATTATTATTATTATTATTATTATTATTATTATTTAGCCTTACGGCATTCGCGCTCCCTCTAAGAGGAACATTCACTTATCCCAGATATCCCAGATATCAAAAGGATTAAGCTCTGAGGGAGCCCTTTCCATGTTATCGGGTCCTTGGTGGCATCTATTGATTTCCTACAAATTTTTGGCTGTTGCAAGAAGTACTGTTTTCTGCATCAATTTGAAGAGATGTTCGCTCAATCCGAGGTCCTTGATGTTTATTAACAGGTTCTTTGGAATGAGTTCTCTTGATGGCATAATGATTGGCACCGTTCTTACTCTCACCATTCCCCAATGTTGCCAGATTTTCTCTTGTAAATCTCGATATTTGGCAGATCTTTTCGGCGTGCTTGACCTGCAAAATGTTTTTGATGGGTATGGCGATGTCGATCAGCGTAGCTTCCTTGGCCCGTTTATCTAGGAAAATGATATCCGGTCTATTGTGGGTCGCTGCCTTGTCCGTAAGCACAGTGCAGTACCAGTAGATCTTATAGTTGATACTTTCTAAAACAGATTTCGGGAGTGTATTTTTAGTAACTTACCTTTTCCGTCTACAGCAGCAACAGCTTGTCTGCTAGTTCTTGATGGATTATCTTAGCAACTGCATCGTGCCTGAGTTTATATTCTCTTGCTGCGAATGTTTGGCATCCTCTTGTAATATGCTGGATGGTCTCAGTGGTTTGACAGCCGTATCGACATCGATCATCCGCCACCGAAGCATCTCCAACTATGTACTTGACATAGTTTCTGGTGGAAATCACTTCATCTTGAATAGCCAGCAGAAAGCCCTCGGTTTCGGGGAACATTTGTCCTGAAACTAACCTATAGTTTGACGCTGTATTGTCGACGTGATCCAGGGTAGCCTCATTCACATGCTTCCCATGTAAGGGCTTTACCTTCCACACTCGTATTTTCTCAAGGTCGGTATCATGGCGATCTTGAACCTGGTGTGTGTTTTAAAGCAGTGGTGTAGAGTCGTCTGCGTTACAAATTACCTTATGAACTTCTGAGGAATTCGCTTTCCCGTGAAAATAATTGCGCAAATTATTTATTTGCCGATCCAATTGTCTACGTAGATCCCCTAGACCTCTTCCACCTAGAGGCCTTGGCAAGGTTGTTCGCTCCACTGCACTCCTCGGATGGTGTTTGTGTGCTCTTGCAAGTATGGCTCTTATTTTCCGCTGGAGATTTGAAATGTCAGTGCCGGTCCATGCTACCAATTCAAACGAGTATCGAAGAACTGAGACGGCATAAATATTGATAGCCTTGCAGAGATTTTTGCTGTTAAATTGAGTTTTGGCCAAACGTTTTATCCTTCTAGTAAATCTTCTGGTAATTCAGCATGCATTGCGCCTACATTGCCTCGATGTTTTAGCCATCCCCTAAGTTCAAAGTGACCTGGACATACTTTACCTCGTACGATGTTCACTGTACAGCACTTTTCCAATCCAAACCGCATTCCAATATCCATGGAGAATTATTCTATAATCTTCAACATTTGCTCTAGCTGATTTTTGGTAGCTCCCATAAGTTTTAGGTCATCCATTAGGGCAAATAGTTGATTTTCTCTCTTGCCTCGTTGTTATTTTTGATATTGTGTCCATAGGAAGTAGAATTCAGCTGGTGGGATAGAGGGTTTATCGTAAGACAGAACCATAGCGCGCTGAGGGCGTCTCCTTGAAATATACCTCTTTTTATTGGTATGTTTTCGGTGGTAATCCCGACTTCATTAAGATACAATTTCGCTTGGAAAATGCCTGGTTACAGATGACAGAGTCGATTATGAGTTGTTCTTTGCACACCATTGAACCCTTAGCGCATCCTTTCTGTTGGACAGCAATGATCTTGTTTCGCTCACAGTGGGCATATAGCCGGTGCGCTAAGCAAGTTGTTATCACTTTGTACATCATTGGAAGAGACGCGGTTGAGAGTCCTTTGACAGAAGGTTTGTGGCACCCTGAAATAGAAAGCGTGGCATATTTTCAGGATTGGCGATTACGTCATTAATTAAACTTGTTAATTTTTCATGGGTACATTGGAGTTTCTTGAGCCAGTAGTTCTGTATTCCATCTGGGCCAGGTGCTTTCCAGTTATGGGTATCTCTGATGACGTTTGTAACTTTTGCTCTCGTAAACGGCTCGTCAGGCATTTGGTCGTATTCCTGGAAGGTCCGGCGCTCCCCCGCAATCCAACCTGCTTCAACGTTGCACTGAGTCGCTGTTCCCAACTGTTCTCCCCAAAATTGATCAGCATCGTCAGTGCTGGGAATTTGTTGTTCGATTCTCTAGCCCTCGTATTTAATGCTCTGTAGAATGTTCTTTCTGATCGTTGGAATAAGACATTATCTCGTTTTCTTTTATTAGTCGATTTGTACCTCTTTAAACGCCCTGAAAATACAAATAATTTTTGTTTTAAAGTGTCAAGACATTGCTGGTGTGTTTGGTATTCTGGATCATCACGAGCATCGATTCGATATCGAGTCATGATTGATCCAATGCAAGCTTCCAGCCTATGGGACCTTACTTCATTGATGTATTCTTTTAGAATTCCTATATCTCTTCGTATGTCATCAATCCTAGCATTCAATCTTCTTTCCCAATGCGGTGTTTGTGGCTCGTCCTTTCATTGTGCCGTTCCTTTTGTTCGTACTTTGGTTCCCAGGATTCGGGCAATGGCCCTTCCAGCGCAGTAGATTAGCATATGGAAGTGGTCCAACGTATTCGCCTAGGTGCTATAGTTTGGCAGAATTCGGTTGTTCATAATAGTAAGGGCGATTTCTAGTTTCTTTGAGGGATTCACCCTAGGTAATAGTGGTCTACTTAATGGGTCTATATCATTGTACTCCACAATTAGCTTTCTCTTTCTCACTCGAGCGAGTTACAATTTTCCAAATATAATGGTTTTAGAGGTAAAACATATAACGGCATCGTTTATACTTTCAAGTAAGGCTATTGCGGATGGCTATGATAAAACCATAAAAATGCAAAATGTAGGTAAAGCGATAATTCTTGCCAGATTTGCACCTAAGAATGTTTAACTATCTCATTTCGCAGGTTTCAGTAAAACTAATTACGTTATATAAATATATGCATGAAAAGACGTCCTATAATCAGAAAAAAAGCAATCAATCATGACATCAAAGTAAATTCAAGGAGCGAAATTTTTGTTAAGTAATATTTTTAATTAGTGTTTTGACGTGAAATTCTTAAGACTGAATAATATTTTTTACTGGTTATTAGGCGGGTCGAAACCTTGCCTTAACAGTGTTAAAATATTAATTATAGGTAATATGAATGTAGTTTTTAATTTTCGTTTACAAAACAATCATTGGTCTAGTCTAAAGAAGATTAGGTATACATATTTGGGTGGCGTGGAGGGCATTCAACAATTTAAATTAATGAGTGAGTTGCTTTTTAGTGTGGTGTTTATGCTACTCCTCCCATTTTAATCTGTTAATAAACTGTTGTTTTTTAGTTTAAAGTTTAGGTGATTACAGATTCCATCCTATTAAATATATTTTATAAACGTTTTAGCGGATATTCCTCAAGTTATTTGGCTTAATATATAATAATCGTACAATGAATATGTTATATAGAATGTCGCAAAAGTTGAAACGACAATTTAAATGAACAAATTTATATTGATAGTAGAGTTTAAACCAAATTAAATGGTACTTGGACATGTCGATAAACATTTCAAAAATTCCTTTAATCTTCGAAACAAAAACCTGCGTGATAATATTAGGTATTACTTCATACAAATAAGAGATATTACAGTATATAAGTTAACAAAATTTGTAACGATCTTTTCCACCTATATTTAAGGTGAGTTTTAGCCCATGTTCAAGCACACCATTCACTAAATCTGATAATGAACTTTTTGACATAATATAACATACGATTGCCAAGAAAATGAGTAATACCATAATGTGATATGAAAGGTAAACTACAGTTCGCGACTTGGCAACACGGAGAGACAAAACGCGTCTAAATAGGAAAATATTTAAGTTTATTGCATTATTAGCGAGCGACACTTTTAATACCGGAGTATGCATCTGCTGCGTAGCTATATAGATCTGTGGTTGTAGGTAGAATTTAGGAGGAAATAGATGTCCTGGGAGTGAGTTCCGCAGTGATGCAGTGCGTCAGACAAAGGAATCCCTGTAAAGCGACGTTTTAAGTTTTGTCAGTTGTACAACGAACGGGTGGGCTCCGGGGCGGAATGAGGTGGGCCAAATCCTGGGAACATCTATAAAACAGGAATGTCTTGGCCATATGCCTGGGGTGTTCCAGACCATCCAAATCCCGGGTCAACCCGGGTCGCCTACGTGACGCACAAATCTCTTCGAATGTAATCCGGCAGCTTTAGGGTGTTCTTTGGGCTTCTTAGATATGTGAGAAATATTCTAAGCATGGCCTTAGTTAAGTTCTTTGTTGCGAAATAGCGCGCTAAGCTTCTGCGAGGCTGACTTGGCGATGTTAGCAGCGTGGTCATGCCAGATCATATTGAGGTTGACCAAGTCACCCAGTAGTCCGATTGACGAGAATGACAGAATGGTCGATCCTGCCATAATGATGTCAGGGCCGGTATTGGATTTCTTGGTAAACGTGACTGCCTACATTTTTGCTGCATTGAACTGGGCCTACCATTGCCCCAAGTTGGAACTTTCTCCAGATCTTGATTAATTGTTGTAATCTGCTCCTGTCTGCGGTGATAAGTTTCAGTCGCTGGTAAAGGTTTTTCTAATTTAGAATATTACTATGTGGTGAATATTACTAACAGTTCAAAATAAGCCATATATATACCAATGAGATCTTGATATAGGTATGATAGATTTTGCATCTAGATAAAATATTTTGCAATAGTATAAAAT
This sequence comes from Pissodes strobi, assembly GCA_016904865.1. Classification (NCBI taxonomy): domain Eukaryota; kingdom Metazoa; phylum Arthropoda; class Insecta; order Coleoptera; family Curculionidae; genus Pissodes; species Pissodes strobi. The sequence goes on along the minus strand of MU186626.1, from coordinate 38,805 downwards.
AGAGACAATCAACTTTATCTCGATATATGTAAGAGCCACAAAAAAGTTAAACAGAGAAGTTTCTGCACTGACATCACTTTTAAAATATTGTATTTTCATGCATATTCAAATTCAAATTCAAATTCAAAAATATTTTATTTGTCTCATAAAAAATAATATAATGTTACATATTGTTACAATATTAAATTCAGAGACAAAAAGGACTACCTCGCGATTACATGAAACCAATTCACAAACACGCTTACCTAAGTATCTACGAGATTGTGTGAAATAGCCCTAAAAACTTATACTAATTTTACATATAACGTTTAGAATCAATATGCATAATAAATCGACATATCGGTACAAAAAGAATAATAATTGCTATTCATGTATTTAGGGTTTCTATAACTAAAACACCAAAAAAAATTATATCTTTTCAAGGAAACGGAGCGTAAGAAAGGGGGAGCAACAGTGGGGAGAAGGACATCCCAAGGAACAAAAGAAGAAAAAACATGAATGCAAAAAAATTATAATGTATAATTATCATGTAGAGGGCAGACAAAGTGACTCAAAAGAAAATATGACCTATTTAAATTATAAAAATAACTCAAACCATGTAGCTATAATAATTATTCTTTATGCTATTATAAATCTCTCTTTTATAGCTGAATTATTTTGACATAAAATTACGTTTTTTGATCGTCTAGAAGTAGGGCTAAAATAAATCGCTTAAACATATTAAAAGACAATTCTCTCACGTTATTGGGTAGGCCGTTCCACATTTCTACCGCGACATAGCTGAAGGATTTTTGAAAATTTACTGAGTTGTGTAAGTTAATAATAAAATCATCTCTATTTCTTGTAAAATAATGGCGTTCGCGTGTATTAAACAGTGCTCTTAAATATGGAGGCTCCCCACTCTTCACTACTCTATAAATAAATAAATAAAAATGGTATCTACGCCTATTACACATTGAGAGAATTGAATTATCGTTTAAATATGGAGTTATGTGATTTCTAAAAGGTACATTGAATGAAAAACGCATACATGTATTTTGCAGTTTTTGTATAGACCTGACGGTTTTTAATGTTAAAGAATTGTGATAAATTATATCTCCGTAATCAAACAAAGATAGAATAAGCGAGTTGCAGAGAAAATATTTTGTTTTTGCTGGCAAGTATTTTTTTAAAGAATAAAGATTTTGTAATCGCATATATGCCACTCCAAGTTTTTGCTTTATGTGCATTTCAAATGAAAGAGTATTGTCAAAAAAATTCCCAGATTTTTCGCCTCAGTAACCAGCGGTAAAGAAATATTATTTATTTCAATATTAATGTTTTCAGAAAAATAAGAAATTTGAGTTTTGTTGCTACCAAATAAAATAAGTGCTGATTTATTAGCATTTAATTTTAAGTTATGATTTTGGGCATATTCAGTTATATTATTAATATCTCTATTAAACATTTGCTGAAATGAAGGAAAATTGCTTTTGGAAAAGGACAGGTAAACCTGGGAGTCATCAGCGTATTGCTGAATTTTCGAATGTATAAGAAGACTGTGCATATCTGCTACATAGATAGAAAAAAGTAGTGGCCCCAATATTGATCCCTGTGGAACTCCGGCTGTCATAGGCAAAAAGCTAGATTTCATTTTGATACCATCGTTATTTTTTAAGCAAACACAATGTGCTCGATTCTCAAGATATGATTGGAAAAAATTAATAGTATTTTCAGCTAATCCAAAAAATTGTAATTTGGCTAAAAGCATCTGGTGGTTAATGGTGTCGAATGCCTTACTAAAATCTAGGAGTGCGGCGCATGTTATCTCCTTTTTGTCCATGGTAGACCTAATGTCATTAACAAATTTTGCAAGAGATGTGGTTGTACTATAGTGTTTTCGAAAGCCAGACTGACAATCAGGAATTGCATCTATTGATTTTAAAAAAGTTGTTAATTCATTAATAATATGTTTTTCTAATATTTTTGAAGTTGCCGCTAAAATGCTGATTGGCCTTAGGTCCTTAATATTTTTTAGATTTGAACTTTTAGGTAATGGGATAATATTTGCAAGTTTCCATATATCCGGATAAACATTTTCCAATATGCAGCTATTAATAATGTTTAAAAGGGGTTTTTTGATAAAAGTAAAGCACACTTTAATGTCGCGTATTGATATTGCATCTTCACCAATTGCATTTGTTTTTATGGAGGATATAATTTTAATTAAGCTTGATTCATTTAATAAAGGTATTGAAAAATTATTGATAGTATTGTTATATTTATTTTGTTTATAAAAATTTATTTTTTCATTTGAAGATGTATCCACCTCATTACTAATATTAGAAAAAAAATTATTAATTTTAGTTACGTCAGCCAGGTGAGGTGGTATCTCGGGTTTAGAATTATAAGTTATATTCAGTTTTTTAGCAGTATCCCAAAATTCCTTAACCTTTTTCGAAGACATTGAGTTAAAAAATGCAATTTTTTCTCTAGCAATCGTGTGTTTGGTATAGTTGCGCAATTCTCTATAATATTGTAAGCGTGTTTCATTTTTATGTTTAATATAACTTCTATATGCTTTGTCCCGCAATTTCATTAAAAGTTGTATATTAGGTGTAATCCATGGTGTGTATTGCTTTTCAGTAACTCTTTTACAACAGACAGGAGCATGTTTATTAATTAAATTCAACATATAAGAGTTAAACAGCATTAGTTTTGCATTAATATCTCTAGTGTAGTAGATATTGTGCCACGGTACAAAAGATGCATCAAATTCAAGCTCGTTATAATTAATTTCATTATAATTTCTATATTCTAAAAATATCTCCTTTACATCAACAGTTGAATCAAATACACCATAAAGCAAACAGTGATCAGATAAGGATTCTGAAATAGGTAAAATGTTCGTAACCATAGGACAAAAATTTTTATTTGTAATAATAATATCTAGAAGAGTGTTAGTTTGGCTATTAATACGAGTAGGTTCTAAAATATGTTGTTCAAGGTTAAATGACTGAAGTAAACTGACAAGTTTCAATGTAGAGTTACTAGGTTGCAGTAAATCAACATTAAAATCCCCCGTCAGGATTACATGATCATAAAAGGGCACTGACAAATTTAGAATATCTTCGAAACAGTCATATCAAGTATCCTTTTTGTGGATTGGCGTTCACTTTCTTAATTTAAATGGAGCAGCTGGTATATTGATATTCTTTGGATATTACTTAATATATGACTATTTGAACTTTAGCTTAAATTGGTTTTAATGACTACATTCATCAAGTCGTACTTTGGTTTGCATGCAATAATATCTTGCACTCACATATTGACTTAATTTTATTAAGTTTAGTTAATTATTTTCATTCTTTTGTTCTAATTTGGGATTCGTCGTTTTTAAGTGCTTGTATTTTATTTTTATGTTTAAGATAGGGTTGTAAGTTAATTTAGGTAATTTTAGCTTTTCTTGAGAATATTTCGTCAGGCCTCATATCCCTATATTTGAATGCGAAGCTCTGTTCCTCGCCGTTGTGCAGTGGTGGGAAAAATTTCAACCGAATATCGTTATTCATTGGGCTCATTCCTTAGTTTGGGTTAGTTTAAAAGCATTAAATATCTGTTCTTAAATGTGTTTCTGAATAGAAAAAAATTAAGCGCCGATTTTCAGTTGGCAACAGTATTCATCAGGAACCATTATGAACCAATCAGTACAATTGACCACCCTAGTTTCAAAACTGGACAGATCCGTTCCAAAGTAAAATGAGAAACCCCAATAGATAGATAACCACCTTTAAAAATATATGTAGATCGATTATGATCGTTTAATTGTTTTCTAGTGATCTGAAAATTACGATAGTAGTCAGTTTATAGAATTCAATTCTTAAACTTTCAAAAATTACTTAAGAGTTGATAAAGAAAATGAGAGAAAATATGAATTTGAACGAGTTCAATGTTTCTTCAAATTTCAACATCGGCCTCAAGTAGCGTTGCTTCCAGTCAAAGTTCCTCGGGTGCTATAAATAATTTTAATAATTGTGTTTTCAAATGTCACAACTTTAATAACTAGTTTTATAAAATGAAATGATTTTTAATTTAATATCTATTTGTTGTTTAAATTACAAACAAAAATAATTGTTTGTGTATTATTTTTGGAAAATAAAATTTCAGTCGTATTTTTTTAAGAGGTATTTTGTGCATGTGCTTTTTTAAGATTGAACTTTAAGATATTTCCAAGTTAATTTTTTTATGGCTGATAATACTGCACATTAATTGCAGACTATCGATAATTTGCACTAGTGCAGTATTATCGCGTAATTTTGATATGATTGGTTAAATACAACAATGACTAGCAGGGATTTCATTATTAAAAATGTCAATTTTGACAGATGAATAGGTACAATTATATGGCCACTTACTATGTAGTTTTAGAGGATTAGATTACTAGCTTTGCAGTGCTCAGCATTTATTATATTATAAATAGACAGAGATAAGAGTATGCATTTTAGTCATAAGCAAGCTTTCAGTGTAGCAGGTTAACACTTTACTACTTGTATTTCTTCTTCGTGTAACTAAAATAAAGTTTTTAAAAACGAAGTAAACAAGATAGTAAATATATTTGTACCTTGATTTGTACAACAATCTATCTAAACAACACAGTTGCTTTTATGTATCATAGGTATTACTGACATGGTGTTTCATTTATTTTTCTTCAGCTTAGTTATACGATATCCGTATTATGATGGATTCTTTGAGAAACGGATATAAATAATTTGACTGAATATTTTCGAGACAGTAATAATTACCCACGTCCGCTCTAAATGTGTAAGCAGATATTAGAAAACACATAGGAAATAGTGAAAGGAGTACTTTTACTTAACTATTTTTTTCCGTTTATGAACATCGAGCCAGGATTTTTATATTCTAATTGTATCAATAAGCGACAAATGTAACCAGAAGTATCCTGTAAAGATAACAATCAAAATTAATTATTTATTGGTATTGTCAAGTACTTGGACTTTCTATTGCATGTTCTATTTTACACGTCTACTCAACCATGAGTGAAGTTAATTATTAATATAAAATCAGTATGTGCTAACTAAAATTGCAATTTGCAATTTCGCACAAGGACTACTGCAATAAAAATATTTTACTAATTAGTCCGAGGTCATGTGTCAAGATTAGTCTTTATAGTTCTCTTGACACGTCAATGTTTTATGTTACAAAATGTGAAGCTACAGTAAAAAAATGTCTCTAAAATAGGTGACTAAATATATTTAAGGTACTTAATTTGCCTCAAATATAGCCCAGTATAAGGTTAATATTTCAAGAGATAATACTCTTGGAGTATATCATGTAAATGCACACATACATGCGCTCATATTAAAAAGGAGAAATAATTAGGGAATTTGAAATTTTGTACCTTATTCAATAATGTAATTAGAAAAATTTAATTAATTTGTTACAATGAATCCGAAAATTCAATAATACTTAAATATTGAATTTAAAAAAATTCTGTGATGTTCATATATTGGATACGAAGGCTATCCGAATATCTAAAATGATAATCAATTTTATTATTTTTGAAACGCAAATTTTTACATGAAGCACTCAAAAATTAAATTTCAAAAGTAAGGAGGTTAATTTATATAAAATGTAAGTTAAAAAGGACAAATTTCATCTTGATTTCGTAATGAACATTTTAGCTATTTGAGCTTATATTAATATTTATCTCGTATATATTTAAGAATGCACGTGCATAACTAGATATGGCATAGCAAATTAAATTCAGCAACACGTTCAGCTAGTTTCCGATACGGAACTAGACTAGTTTTTTAAATTTTACTCCTCAAAAATAATTTAAATTTTACAAAGAAATTTTTAAATCGAGTAAATCAAGATTCAGGTTTATCTTGCAATTTTGATACAATTAAGTACTGGGATCTACCAAATATGAAAAATATTTCTGTGGTATTTAGATGTCATCTTTTCGCAACGCTTTTGGTTTAGTTAAACCTCGATATCTCGCTTTTCATTAAACCTAAATTTTATTTAATTATCAACTTACCTAAACTTACAAAAACTACCCAGTCAAAACAAAGCGATCCTCAGAAATGCCCCTTTACAGCAACGACTTTGCAGTCAATTAGTATCTGAACGTGCCCAAGTACTCGCTGGCTCTCTAAGGGGATGCTGCCTCTACGTTTGAGCTTCTAATTATTACCTTACATTCAGATAATCCCGGAATTAATCGACTTCCCCTTTATGTCTGGCATTGTATGCTCTATATAATAGATTTTGATCTTAGCTTACACTATATTTCGCATCAGAGTGATTTCTGAATGATTAAACTAGTTAATGCTTCTATGAATTCAATAGACTTAATATCATCTTACAGCACTTTCGGTTGCGTTCAGATGAAACTCTACTCATTTAAAGGCATAACTCATGTAAAGCATGTATAACAGGGGCCCTGAATTATATATATATATATATA
>MU186626.1:0-32233 GCA_016904865.1 Pissodes strobi | reverse complement strand
AGTTCGTTCATAACTACAATGAAACAGTAAAAGAAAGACATTGCTGGAGAATATCTGTAGACATATCAAATAAAATTGTAACGCAGGTAAAGAATGATCAATTTCTGAATATTAGCAGAAGATGCACCGATAGAATTCCTTTATCCCATCCAATATAACTTGTTAATTTTTAATGGCTAAATTAATTTTCACTTCCTGGATGGAGCCAATAATTAGACATGCAACATAAACAACATAGAACATTACAAATTTTAGAATATTTTTTTAATTTTTAATTTTTAATCAATTTAACATTGATGAAAAAAAATTTAAGTTTTGTTAAATTCTTTTTGGAAAAGTTCGTGGTGATTGCAATACCCTTCTAAATAAATTTGATTTACTAGCTTACTATTACAAATACACGAATTCTCAAATGAACTTTTTATCTGGAGACTAATGTTTTTCCTGAAAGATTCCCGCCACAACTCTATTCATCTAAAATTGTTTCATTTATCTTCTTATTTCGATTAAAACTTGTTGTATCCTTGTAATACAAATCGATGAAAAATAATTTATCAGTCTAGTATTTACTAAATTTCCTTTGGTAATTTGCATATTTCCATCATTAAAACAAAGCAGACCGGAATTTATCCCCCTCGAACTTGAATTACTGTGCTTCTTAAAATTGTTTAGGTGTCGACAGCAACTCCGCTTCCGAAAATAGTTTCACCAGGTCGGAGTAATGCGCTTAAATTACGCCGGGTTTCCAGGATTTATCGCCCGAATGGAATAAAATTGTTGCAATGTGTTTCGGTAAATGGTTTTGTGTCTTTGTGTCTATTTGAGGTAAATGAGACCAGTTTTGGTGCGGATACTCTTGTATACTTTAGAGAAAGAATTTAGGAGTTTGTATTCTTGTTTTGTCATTTGTTTTTTTTTTCAGCTAATATTCTTGGCTGAGTTGAGCAAAATTAAATACTAATTTTCGCAAAGGCAATGAAATATTGGAAGTAAGAAGGTGATATCCATTTGGCTATACAAGCTCTCGACGTGTCTTAAAAACAAATGGGTTTCAATAAATTCAAAGTGAAGAGCATTTGAGACCCATCCTATTCCATCAACCATCACAGTTAAATACATTAACCACGTAGAGAGCGATGTTGGGAATATCTCCGAGATAATCATACGAGCATTGAATATTTAAAATTAACAATTGGACAAAACTGGTTTCAGCATTTTAATAAGAATGCATCCAGCGAAAAATAGAGGACGACGGACGACAGAAATCAACTTTAAAAAAATTTACAGGAAAATAATGGTATATGAAGCTAAACATCGTATTAGAGGGAAGAAAGTTCCAACGGCTTATATAAGTTGTTTCTTTAATTCTATGCAAATACTTGCTCAAACTGCAAGAAGGCCTAAATTTTTGCGAGTATAACAGACCATTTTAAAAAATGCTGATGTAGGCTAGTACAAAGTTCACAAATAACCTATTTGATCTGAGTTACGTTTACCTGTGACTTGTATTGCCGACAGTAACATTTCTTCGGTACATGTGGTTCTGGAACACGTTCCATTTCATTAATACTTATTTTGCATCTAAAAAAATAATGTTATTATCTGCAGAATTCTCAATGAAAACTAAGATAAATAAGTAAAGTGAGTTGGCGCATTAATAAAACTATGGTAAGATGGTCCGGGCCAACTAATCCAATTAACTTGCACGTCCTTTCTATCGACTGGATATTTCATATATTTTAAGGTTAGAATCAATGCGTCATCTAACATGCTGCGATATCCCTCCCGGGTGTTTCCTATTTCAAAATAATTGATAAAAAATAGAGATTAAAATGACCATATTTATCCTTCGCATCTTCGCCGTCCCTCATTACACTTTGTAGTATACAACTTTTTCCCAATCGGTACAATTTTTAAAGAAGTTATCTAAAAACATGGTGATTCAGCCGACCCTGGCTAGCCGCTCGAGCTTATCGCCTTGATGCGTCATTACAATTTTGTACCGATCGGTGACAAGCAAGAATCCGTAAATCGGTTCTTTCTTTTGGTTTTAAGAAGAAAAATGCCTAGCAATCGTATTTCAAGTATAGTGTATGTGTAGTGATATGTCTTGCTCGCAAAGGAAGCGAAAAAAGGGAGCAATATTCATCGGAAGAAGCGAATCAGGGGGTGAGTTCACATAAGATTATATGCCAAAATTTCAAATATACGTAAATACCTGGTTATCTTATATATATAAAAACAGAAACTATCTCTCGTATAAAAGCATGATGCGTATAATACTAAGCTACCTTAGTATTATGAATAAATATGACACTTGTAACCCTTAATTTTTTACTTAATAAAATTAAAAGGGAAAATACTCTCAAACTTCTAAAACTAACTATATTATAATAAAATAGAGTGCGAACGGGTTACAGTCTAAAATTACTAACAAACCATTATTTATATACGTGGGCATGACAAAACATTGTTACATTTGTCGTCTGTGCAAAATTATACACAGAATCAAACAATATATTCGGAATTGAAATATATTATATCGAAATGAATATAAATAATAAGCAAAAGTTAACGATACGAGCTATTCGAATCGTTCTCTAGTAATCTCGTCTAATCGTAATCGTACATCCTACCAAAGCAATACTGTTCAATCACAAAAAGTGGTTACATAACACAATCAAAAGGGTGACTAAGGAAATATACCGGTCGGCATGCACATTTATTAATGTTTTACATAGAATAAAACGTTTTTACCATATAAAGGAATATAAAAAATAGAAACAAATGGTTATAATGCCTTCGTATTATTATCACGTTTTCGATAATTGATCCCCGTATGGGCCACATGTGAGACTATAAACTACAATTCGATTTGATGCAAATATTGCAAAACAAATCATGATCCACTTATCTACAGGATAATAAGTAAAACTCAAAAATCAAATATTATCATAATAATTTCAAAGGATATTCATAGCCACAATACTAGAGAGTTTATAGAAAATCGTACTGTTATTATTACTAAAATGCAAAAATCCTCAATACCAGTGTTAAAAACACTGTCTAGAGGATTAAGCACTATGTATACTGTAATTATTGTTATTACTATATTAATAAATAATTTTCAAAAAAAAAATAATTTTTTTTTAAGTGAGTCGAAGAGTGCCCTTTTCTCACGAAATTAACCCTTAAAAACTAGCCACAAAGGCAAGCTGACTCATAATTTAGGAGCGACTAAAACCCAAGTTGGGTATTTTTATAGCTTTGCATGCCCCTCCGTTCGCTTTGCTCACAACGGGGGATCAATCAACAAGAACTAACCAAGTGCTAACCAAAACTAACCCAAGGCTAACCCAAAATTAAGGGAAAAAGTAAATTAATAGAAATTTTGCTAGGACGTAGACATGGATTCGTGTCGCATCGCGCGCAGTATTTTGGATTGCAACTCGGGATTTAGCCGCTCGTCATAAATTTATCGGAATGTTATCGTTCCGCTTTGTCGAAGCGATGTATACCGGAACGCATTATTTTCAAACAATTCGTGTTGATATAAGCCGACCGGTAAGGGAAAAAATTGGAGTAAACATTGCTTGCAGGAGATGTTAATAAATAATATCAATACCTTTTTACAAATTCGCATTTGCAGATGCGAATAACTTTAACTAAAATTGGCCTTCACATGCAGATGTGAAGGGTCCCCAAACAGCCTCCACGTCAGTAGGTGTATTATGTTGGAGTGGTTAGAGGCACACTATATCCCTACATTTGCCGATGTAAAGGATATATGTATTGATAAAAATAAAACGGTATAGTGCTATGTACTTGCAGATACAAACACAAATAACCACCAAAAACAAATAACCACCATACTATTGCAACCCTCTTACATAAAATCATTGCATTGGAGGTAGCGAATTATTACACTCTTGGTTTCTGTTCAAAACAGAAATTACAGTATTTGCAGATACTGTAAATATGCTAAAAAATCGTTGCATTTGCAGATGCAGACGAAAGCATAACCAGGGTTAAGCAGCAAGCAAAAAGGTGAATAGTTCGTTGTGTTAGCAGATACAATCGATAGTACCCACTGTCTGCAATTGCAGTTGCAGGTAGTGAACATATTCATGAACCTATTTTTCTGTTCAAAAAAAGAAATTGCAGCATTTGCAGATGCTGTAACTAGGCTAATAGCTCGTTGCATTTGCAGATGCAATCGATATAATAAGTAGCAAAACCAAGGAAAATCTTTTGCATTTGCAGATGCATTAGAAGATCCTCTCACGCTAGCGGAGAGGAAATAACTTATCCGAACCAAGACTTACCCACATCAGAAGAAAGTAAAGACCACGCTCTGTTAATAGGCAAAAAAAAAAAAAAAAAACGAGGAAATCATACCTGCGAGGCCAGAACTAAATACTCAGATAGATAGTTTTTTTAGATGGTACAGTCACTTATTAAAAGGACTAAAAGATAAAAAAAAAACAAACAGTATGATAGAGAAGTATCCACCAGCTGCCAACTGTAATGTCCTCAGACCATCAAAATTAAATCTCAAAGAGAGTACTAAATCCTGCCAAGACAACTACTGTATCAATTACAGAAACAACTATGGTCCGTGGGATTAGTGCCTTAGCCCTCCCTTTTAATAATTTAATTAGCCAACCCTCTGAACTATAATTATACGTTCAAAATTGGCAGAAATTAAAGGTAAACAGTTCAATAATAGAGTGGGTACAGGATTATAAAATGCCTTTCAATAGGACACCACTCCGGTTAACAAAATAGAGGACTACATAGGACGGCAAAAATTTAATTTCAAAATACGCATTCTTGGGGAAAACTGATCTTAAAGATGCATATTTCCTTATCCCTATGCACAGTAGTCAAAAAAGTTGTTAAGATTCGTTGTTTGCAACGTATTATACCAATTTAATTGTGTTTCATTTGGTTTATGTACAGCTCCATATCTTTTCACAAAACTGAAACCAGTTGTAAGATATGTAAAATTAAAGGGTATAAAAACTGTACTCTACTTAGTCGATTGGCTAGTTATTGGTAATTCAAAAGAGAGCTTAAAAGTATAAATAAAATTACACAAACATTACAAGATTTAGGTTTTATATAAATTCTGAAAAAAGCGTAGTTATTCCCGCGCAACAATGCTCATTTTTCGGGTTTATACAAGAGAAAAGGGACCTACTGGCAGAACAGTCTATTATCTTTTACCCTGAAAAATACCTACTCACATCTCCTTGCAGAGAGAAACAACCATTGTAGAAGAAAATTTCCCTGGCTGTAGGGAAATTAGGAAGTCTCCTGAGAAATTAAACTGATTATTTTTTATTGCAAACTATAGAACAGTGAAAAAGGAATCGATACGTGTTTTTTATTTCCACTAAGATGAATATTACAAGAGCTATACCAGTTTTTAGTTTTGTATATATAGATATACTATGCATGGTGTGACGTAAAAATTCATGTGTATTATGACGTCATAAGCACATCTCAAGACGTTGTATCTGCCTCATTTTTTGGCTTATGGAAAAAAGGAAAACACGTGTTCACTTATTTTTCATGGGCTATCAAAATCAGCAATAATAATAAAAAAAAATAAAATAAAAAACTGATGAAACTTCCTCATTGTCAGGAGAGCCTTTCTATAACAAAGCGTACCTAATGAAGCGATGAAAGTGATTATTTATTCATTGACAAATAGCGCCCTCAAACAATACGGAAATACTTACAATAAATAGGGGAATTTTGTGGTTTTGTAAGCACCAACAAATATATACCAAAACCGTAAACTTATTGAGCTCCTAAACATTCAATTGTCTTCGGAGTCATCCTACTCTACCATGAACTCACACAAATCTGCACTTTCTCCGATATTGAATATTAAACAAAAGACGAAGCGGTTATAAAAGGGATTCTCAATGGAACATTTAACATAAGACCCCCAAATCCAAAGTACTCAATTACTTACTTGGGATTCCTACCCAGTTCTACAGCGCTTAAAGAGCATGTACCTTCACGAATCCTTAAAGCTACAAATCTGACTTTAAGGCTATTAACACTCTTAATACTAATAACGGCACACCGGCACACTGACAACCAGGAAGTAAAAATAGACAATATTTTTAAATATGAATACATAATTGAAATCAGATTCCCGGATAAAATAAAAGCAGGTGGCTTAGACAGGCTTCAACCTAATTTGATATTACCTTATTTTACCAATCAACCTGAACTATGTATAGCCACACTATTAGAGACTTACATATAACGCACAAAAGAAAAAAGGGTGCTACCAGTCAATAAAAGGTGAATAGTTCGTTGTATTAGCAGATACAATCGATCGTACCCTCCACTGTCTGCAATTGCAGTTGCAGCTAGTGAACATACCTATTTTTTCTGTTCAAAAACAGAAATTACGGCATTCACAGATACTGTAAATATGCTAATAGATCGTTGCATTTGCAGATGCAATCGATACCACAAGTAGCAAAACCAAAGAAAATGTAATACTCACTCACAAAAAGCCTTATCACCCAGACAGCAGTCAAACCATTAGCAGATGGGTCAAGTTAATACTAAGAGCCAGCAGTATAAACACGGAAATCTTTGGGGCACATAGCACGCGACACGGGGCAACTTCAGCAGCTCAAAGAATTGGAGTTACATTACAAACCATTCAGAAGACAGCTGGCTCGACAGAAAAATCAAAAGTATTCTCAAAATTCTATAACAAACTTGGCGTGGGTAATCCCACTGGATTTGCATCTTGTTTACTGAACCATAATTTCTAAAGAATCATATAAATATGGAGCTACAATTATAACTTACTTACCAACTTGTTATCATATTACATAAGAATATTGGTATAGTATTAAAAATAAGTTAAAGGTTAATATCAGTTAAGCGTTAAACATGATATATGTACCTTCATATGTGTGTTATTAAATCTAATGGTTATAAATTTGAATTTTAGTTTATAAAAAGGCCTTACAAATCTAGGACTACAGAAATATCGCAATTTTCAGTTAATGTAGATTACATCGCAAATACTTTAAACATCTACAAAGTGTAATGAGGGACGGCGAAGATGCGAAGGATAATTACAAGATCAATCGACTTACCTGTAAGGAAGATCGATCGGAATTATCCGAGCATCTTCGCCGTCCCTCATTAAAAACCCACCCAGTCTTTACCTTCTCCCTTTCACCCCAAATGCAATGTAATCAAAAATCTCACGAGCCAAAATTGTAATGACGCATCAAGGAAATAAGCTCGAGCGGCTAGCCAGGGTCGGCTGAATCACCATGTTTTTAGATAACTTCTATAAAAATTGTACCGATTGGGAAAAAGTTGTATACTACAAAGTGTAATGAGGGACGGCGAAGATGCTCGGATAATTCCGATCGATCTTCCTTACAGGTAAGTCGATTGATCTTGTAATTATGAAGTATTACCACCAGCTATTTATTTTCATAGCTAACTAGCTAGTATTTTAATGACAATTATGCTATATTAGACATTGTATTAACCTTATAACTTAGCCTTACGTGTATTTTCCGTCTGATAAGGTAATCGGTTAAAAATGTAATCGGTTATTTTCAAGCTACTGCGCATGATCTGTAAAACGTTTAACGAGTGTGTTATATTTGAGAGATCTACCTAAGTTTTATTCGGGTTAATAACCGAAAGCTTTTGAGACAGCACTTCCGCATAAAATCTTAATTGCTTCATAGGTAAGGAGGATACGAATTTTAAATTTTTATGTCAGAAAATTACTATTTTGTATAACACAGACTGCATTAGGAGAAGTTATAATAGAGCTCAACAAGTTAGATTTTGCAGTTTGATTGCAACGAAATGACAAAAAATGGCTATTGCCTCCTGCAGAATATGTACTTCTCGTAGAAAAATAGAAAGAATGCATCTCATTTTATGAAAGTTTTAGAACGTTTTTCATTACATTTTATTAAATCGGGAACTCTTTATATATTTATAACAAAATAATTAATATTAAAATATAAAATAATTATAATCAATAGTACTCATAACTAATAAGACAGGAAAATGTATAACTGTAATTGCAGTATCAGCTTAATTCCGAAAAATTGTCAACATTTGGATGTTTTGATTACAAAAGACATGAAAAAATACATCTATTAAGAGAATATCGAATTACAATAATTTCGAATTCATTACTGCTATGTTGAATAGTTTATGTACCAGAAATACTCGTAGAACTTCCAGTGATTTGTAATTCATTCATTTTATTACATCTGTCCAATCTGTTCCAATTTTTATGTAAAATTTATCGAAGATCGTAAAAATATAATATGATCAAATAACATTATTATATTCGTACAGAATTTTCCCGTATATTTCAGCATCCATGCACATACATCCTTTATTTTTGGAGCTAAAAAAAAAACTTTAAACACAAAAATTAGAGGATTCCCTAAAATACGGGGATCTGTATATCTGTCAAAAAATATCAACTTTTGCTTTTTCTAATAGAATATCATTCATTAAATCAAGTCTGATTTCAATAACATGTAATATGCCCGCATTTTCTGTGGCCATATTTGAAATATTTGATAATAAACATTTCAGGATTTATACCTACCTGCGTCCTTAATAAATAAATCGCGGTATCGCGGTGGTATAGATGGAAATTTGCCGGGATAATTTATGATGCTCACTATCAAATATTTCCAAAATAGCACGGCAAATGCAAGCAAATTATATATTTTTGAAATCAGACAAATAGCGTATGAAAGAAGAATTGTTGTACATATTTTAGTTTTTTGAGTATTAAGTTTGACATCATAGAAATTCATTAAAATATTTTCATATATTTATTTAGTTTTCATATTTTCTTACCTACGTGTAGTCAAAATGCAAAAAAAATCGCGACCTGTTTTTAATCTTAAGAGATAAATACATTAATTTTAAGAACCATGTTAGTTTAGTGGAAGATGAGCTTTAATCAATTATTTATTGTGTTGTTTTCCGAAGGAACGTCAAAAGTTTTCTCGGAATGTTTAAGACTTTCATTTGAATAAAAAGTATCAAAATTCAATTCGAAATACTGATTGTGGTTGAATTTACTATTTTCATGGTTAGATTTACCATTTTCTTGGCCAAAAACTGTTGAAAATGGGTATTATTTGTTGCAACAAGCCTTACCTAAAAGAAGCAATCCGAAACCAAAGCAATTAAAATCATTTGTTGATTTGAGTACGAAACAGAAAAAAGGCGAAGTTTTAGCTCAATTCATGAGAATACCTTTGAAGAGTTAGTGATTTCTTATTTAAACCTTTAAAAAGACCAAATTATAAAGATCTGGAAAAATCACTTGCTTTAATTACTTTTCTAAAATTATCAACGTACCAAAACATAACTTTAAGGGGGGTTACAATGGAACATGTGGAAAATAGTGCATTACTGTCAAACTATAAACTAAAGAAAGAAAAAGAAAATTGTTATCCGCCACAGGAAGATGTTGTTATTACAGAAAAAATGACAAAGATAAAGCTTCGATCAGTTTTGGATATGACAACTCAAAGAATTCTTAAAACTAGCAACTTTAATAATGTAGAACCCAAATCAGAATTAATTTTAACTAATAAATGGGGATTTGATGGTGCATCTAGTCAGAGCTTACATAAACAAAAATTTGAAGACTATGATACTTTAGAAAACGACGAAGCTTCAGTATTTATGACAAGCTGTGTACCTCTTCATTTAAAATCAGATAAAACAACTAGATGGGAAAATTCAGCACCCTCATCAACTCGATATTGTAGATCAATAAAGTTTAAGTTAACTAACTAATCAGCTGATACGGTTACTCATCAATTAAACGAGGTACAAATCGAAATCGAACATTTAATTCCAACATATTGCGAAGGAGATATTTTTAGTAAGCATAATCTTCATTTTACTATGATAGTCGGTAACAAAGGCACCATAATTTCGGAAACTTCATCTTCATCCACTTGCCTCATTTGTTTTACCAAACCGTCAGAAATGAACAATCTTTTGGAGGTATATAAAAAACCTTCAAGGGTAGATATTTAAAACTACGGACTTTCAGCTCTTGATATTATGGGGATTCGATGTATGGAATGATATTTTCTATTGCATACAACATAAGAAAACAAAACTTTAAAAGATGAAAGAAAAAAGCCTTTAGAAATAAGCTGGGAAGGTGGACACCGTTAAACAATGGCATCGAACAACAAACGATGGCAACACGGCTAGAACATTTTTAAGGAACCATGAGTTACCTAACTGCACGAATAACTGGTATATAGACATCAACCTAAATAATCGTTTTGCAGTTATCCCGCAAGTTATTTTATCTGAAAAAAATAATAATTTTGAATAATTTCGCTACTTATTTAAAAGATAGTGCAGAATTTTATGTATACATATACAGTTGGTATTATATGCCCTCAAGTGTTCTTATTCTTTTGATTTATTAATAATCACAATTATTACATTAATACTAGGATCAGCAAGATAAAAAACATTGATGCCCACTCTTTTCCGTTTCACCTCACTGTGCGCCGCCGCTTAAAATATTAGAAGCAATATCTTAATTGCTTCATAAATAAGGGGTACAAATTTTCAGTTTTCAAGTAAGAAAATCGATATTTTGGATAACACAGCGTTGGAAAAAGAAATATATAGAAGCACCTTATAGAACGGATTTGATTGAAATAAGTTATTATTTGTTCGGCTCATTTTAACATTAATAATTACTATTTTTTTTTAATTGTCAAAAATGCATTGATTTTCATTTCTCAATAAATTTATTTCAAAACAAATGTTTGTGCAGATAAATTAAACCTTAACCTGATACTATTTTTATGCTGGAGAAGGTTAATAAATTCATATTTTTGTAAAAATGAGGGTAAGCGCAATATCAATACAAAATGGGTATGCTCTGGTCCATATGCATTTAATTGCAAGTAAAACCTACCTCCTCTAAGTAAATAGTATCAGCAAAAGCATCATGTAGTGTAAGTTTTAAAATAATAGGGCTTAACAAGTTAGATTTTGCAGTTTGATTCACAACCTGAAGTGATCGATGCTGTATTCTGTACATCTCTCGTAGAATAATAGATGGAATGCATCAAATTTTGTGAAAGTCCGGATTGTTTTTCAATAAATTTTATTTAATCGGAGAGCGTTTATATATTTATAACAAAATAATTCAAATCAATAATGCCCATAACTAATAAGAGAGAAAAATATAACTGTAATTGCAATATCAGCTTAATTCCGAAAAATTGTCTACCGCTTGATGTTTTAATTACAAAATACATTATAGAGTAATAAAATATTGAAATATATTATTACATGTATTAACAGAATATTGAATGACAATCATTTCGAATTCATTACTGCTATGTTGAATAGTTTATGTACCAGAAAGGCTCGTAGAACTTCCAGTAATTTGTAACTCCCTCATATCATTAAATCTGATCTGTCCAATATGTTTCAATAATCATATGAAATTTATTGAAGATCCTGAGAATATAATATGATCCAGTAAGATACGTACATTATTATACTCGTACAGGGTTTTCCTGCATATTTCATCATCCACATAGAGCCTATATTTTTGGAGCTAGAAAAAATTTCAATCCCTAAAGTGCCATGATCTGTAAAACAAAAAATATCAACTTTTGTTTTTTAAAAATGAAAGGAATTTTTATTCTAATTTCAAAAATATGTAATTTGCCTGCATTTTCTGCTGTCTATTTTGAAACATTTCAGGATTTATACCTTCCTGTCTGTTTAATAAATAAATCGCAGTATTGCGGTGGCTATAAGTGGAAATTTGTAGGGTTAATTTTTGATGCTTACTATTAAATATTTCAAAAATTGCACAGCAAATGCAGATATATTATATATTTTTGAAATCAGAGTAAATAAGTTTTTCATTTTAGTGAACAATATAGGTACAGCAGGTTCCATTAAATAAAAATAGTTATTGAATTCTCTTACTTTTGTATTTAATGTTTTTTTCTACCTCCAAAAATAAACTAAAACATAGTTTTATCCACAATACCATCATGATTAAGACTCGTCAGTTTTAATCATCTCCTGATGATGCTAAAACATGGTTAGTGAAACGCCCTTAGAGTGCAAAAATTCTGTTTAGCTAGTGTGGATAAAACTGTGCTCTAGTGCATTTTGACGAAGGTTCCAAACCTCAACTTAAGCTAAAAATAAAGGCTGGAGCTGGCTGCTATAATATACGGGAAAAATGTGTACGTACTAATAAAATGAATGCTGCCACTGAATAATCTGTGAGCTCGGGTATGAGTTTTCAGAAACATTGTAGAAATGTAGAATTATTTCGCAGATTTGCCGCTATTTAAAAATATTTTGGAATATAGTGTAATCCATAAATTGGTGAGCAATCAATGGACACCCTGAATATTTTATATTTGGCTGTATGTTGTAAATGTAGGAATGAATAACGGGTATTCAACCAAACGGATTTATTAAGATATGATTTGTTTTGTATCCAAGCTTTCGGTCATTATCGTGCCCCTCATTAGGGGATGATAATGTATAATATATAACAATTTTGTGGCAACTTACAATCAAAACTAGTTCAATTTAATTTTGTGATTTAACACAATTTAGAAAAAAATGCTAAAAACTGGTAAAATATTTCAATATCCTATAGATCTATATAAAAATGTGAACGTCAAACTACTTTGTTTCCAAATAATTTACAAGGTTTATCTTATACATTTTTGCCGTTTTCTTCACTTCAATGTAAGATTTTTGAAAAATAGAGCCGCTTCGGCTCTAGCTCCGGAGTGCAAACATCACAAGTGCTAGTTTAGTGACCCTAACAAAGCTGAAAAACTGAAAAGAAGCTGGAAAACGGTCGACGCTCGCGACGTTTCGAGGAATCTGCCCCCGTTGTCACGAACGAACAGACAAATCTAAATATGAAAATGGTTAGTAAATGCAATTTGTCAAGTTTTGAATTGACTTTGACAAGATGACAAAAATAATGTCATATGGTTTAATTAATGGTTATTGGTTCTTTATGTTAGTGGTTAGTGTGATATTGAGGTGTTATTAGGTAAATAATTGATTCGTTTTTGAGGTGTTATATATCTACAAGTTGGTATTATGTGTTTAGCAGGAATTCACTGATTTTTGTTTTGAGGTTTAGTTAATTTTTAAGTGTCCCTTATCAACTTCAGTTTTTAACAAAGGTAACCAGGTGTTATTAAAATTAATAGAAGCTGAATCAACACATTAATCTTTATTTAACAAAATTAAAGCACTTTCTTTAATTGAATTGATTAAATGATGGTAATTACTCAATACTAATTAAAGATCCAACAGACAGATATACAATATGCTGAAAATATACAAAAATCAGTTCAATGATATAGAAAGATTTAAACTGACAGCACACAGTACCAAAACTTCTCATTTCTACGGAGTAATTATACCTTTTTTCTACGTCTAATAGTAAGTTGTATAAATTCACCAACACACTCGATTGCTAAATATCTACCCAACAATTAATTAATCCACATGTAAACAACACTAGCTCACATATAATAAATTCTCAATTTTTTTTAGAAAAACTGTCACAAATTAACTTAAATCCTCAATATCACAATATCCACTAACATAAAATACCAGTAACCAGTAATTAAACAATATTTCATTATTATTATCATCTTATTAAAGTCAATTCAAAACTTGGCAAAGTGCTCAAGCTTTTTACTGTTGCATTTACTAGCCATAGTCATTTTTTGATTCGGGGGCAGATTTGTTCCTCGAAACGTCGACCGTTTTCCAGTCTCTTTTAGGATTTTCAGCTCCGTTACGTTCACTAAACTAGCACTTGAGCTCTTTACCGAAACGGCTCTCTTTCCCAAAAAATCATACATTTAAGTGGATTTCAGGCAAAAATTTGTAAGATAAACATGAATCCTCCACACCAATATAGAGCAAAATTACAATTTGCAAGGTGTTAAAAGAATACTTGACATTTGATATATGTTGTTAATTTAATAAGAATGGTAAGGTGTGTTGGTATATAATTATCTGCGATTTAGTGACAATATAAATCATCAATTTCAGTTCTCTTATTCATAGAAATTATTTTATTTATTTCCTGCATATGGCTGAATCGTAAGTTTCTAGGTACCCGTTTGAGGCTCGATGTCTCTGCTAGTATGGAGATTAGGGAAAGCAGTTGCATGAACAACAGAACTCGTGATATTGATATTGTGGCATCATCTATACGCTCCCCAAATATTAGTACGTACACATATTATTATACTGTATTTTTTAAAAACACGGGAATGGTTGAAAGATACAGCGGCTGAAGATAAAGAGACGAAATTTGCTACAAGAGGATTGCTGTTTGTGCTGGATTTATAAATAATAATAGCAATGTTGCCAAGTTTACAGTGTTCTAGATACGTACGTAACTTTATATTTATAAATGAAACTCAATATAATAAATTTATGAAGATCAGTAAAACAACTGACGTATGATAAATTAAAATGTACATAAAAAAGTATGTAAAATGGGATATTAACAAAATGCGCGAAATTGCCAATCGTTTGATGTTTTAATTACCAAGAGCATTACAGCGTAATAAAATATTAAAACATCCTATTATTTTTTATCTATTAACTGAATATTGAATGGCTAACATGGCAAATTATATTAATGCTATTCTATGCAGTTTACACAACGCGAGACCCTAAGGCTCTGAATAATTTAAAATTCTGTTTGTTGTCGAAAATGTATTGAAAATATAAAATTGACTGAGTGATTATTGAGCTTCTTGAAGTTTATATAAAGCAACAAAAACCTACTCATTTGACATACTAAAACATACGGTATAATGTTATTTCGCAATAGCTATGGTAAATTCTCTCTATTATGTAAAAGGTGGTTTCCTAGTGCTGATAGATAAACCTCAACAAGATTATTGAAAAACGCATCTTCGTCAATTTTGGCAAAAAATTGTATTAAGTGATGCTAAAATTTAAATTTTTATTCATAGAAGAGATATTTGGTGTTCTCGTAGCTCGATACGGATGCAGCATGCTTTAAGTCCCTAATATTGTCGTTAAAAGAGGAAAAATTTAAATATTCCATTGACAAGAAATTTGGGAAAATGCCTCAAATTATTTTTGAAAAAATGAGGGTCACGTTGAAAAGTAAGGTCTTCCTGATAAAATTCGTTTGATTTTTTTATAATATATTTATTTAATTTATATATTTGTTATGACTTGTCTGTATTAATATTTTGTAATAGTTATTATTTATTGAATCGATATTTTAACGTATTGAATTTAATTAAATATAAAATCTGCAGCAAACAGTTGTCTGCAGAAGAAATCGATGAAAATAATTTCAGCATATGATTTATCCAAATTTCTATTACTTTTATTCTGAAGATTTCTCTGTAGTTTTTATAGAAATGAAGGTATTAATATCGTTATTGCATTGATAGCTCGCCCTATAGGTAGATATTGTATAGTTTTGTAATGAAAGCGGTCATATATACTGTTCGAAATGGTGAGGTAATTACAATTATAAAGACATGTCCAATTATACTATTATATGCGTAGTCTTGTTGATGCGATTGGTTTGAGCTGCAAACGAGATAATTGTCAGGGGCGTTATGGCCCTACGTGACAAATTAGTGTCGATGCTATATTCTGTGACAATGTAAACATTGTTGTTTTATTTTACGTTACATCAAAGATGCTCTCTTATACTATTACTCTAAAATATGATTAAAGCGGATGAAATTAGCCAGAATGATAACACAGTCTGTTAAAATCCATAGATATAGATATAGATAGAATGGATAAGATTCGAAAATAGTGAAGAACAAGAAGAGAGATGGCAGAAGATAATCGAGTAGATTCGTGCGCACCATTCACAACAAGGACATTAGATACTAACGGGAAAAATTACTAAATTTGCTATAGATTATGAATAAAGAGAAAGAAGAAGAAGAAGAAAGCAGAAATGGCCGGAAACTAGTGGTTAGCAATTTACAAAAGAAAAACATTACCTAATTTTTGTTATTAACGGGCGGCGCGGCGGCAAGCCGAAACAAAGGGTAACGTATATATCAAATTAATTAAAATAATATATCGCTTAACTTTGTACAGTTAAGGGTACAAACTTTTGGCAATTAAGGAGATTTCATAGAATATTAATTGAGCTTCGGAACAATTTAGTAAATATCGCTAGATTAATGTGTGTGTTGGAACATTAAATTTCAAATAAATATCATTTGATATTTAAGTTACCTTCTCTTTATTAAACTTCGAAAGCCGAACCTATAATGCTTGGTCTATGTTAGAGTATATGAAGGGTTCTGAAAGCGATTGTCATTCCTATCACTTTCTAGAAAAAAATGCTTTTCTTCAAAAACTATAAATATGTTATCTATGTAATGAATTTAATACTTTGGAATACAGGCAACAACATTATCGATATAAGAGCAAAACCTACTAGCTGAAAATGACGGAAAATTGTTATTAAGCTAAAACAATTTTCAATTTTGATTCTGTGCGTAAAATGATATAGTAATTATCAAAAACAATGGATCGTAATTAAAATTATCACTATAATGAATAGCCAACATAACTTCCGTATGGGTGACTTCTAATTTGATATCGATATAATGTATAATAAAGGACTTTTGAGTATTATTAGCTTGGTGACAGCTAGAACCTATATAGAATAAGCCAGTTTTCTAAATAATAATTTGGGGTAATTTATGTCAAATTATGCAAATTAATACACGTCTGGTATTTATAATTTGTCTAACTAAACAATGATAAAAAAAAAGAAATATTTTTCTTATACTGTTTAATCTCAGTATGATCAATGGAAATTGGTGCCCCCTTCAACGGTATCTACGGATAAGGTTTTTATACACTATTTTGACAGTGTATGTCAACAACAGCTTGTGTTAGTCGGGGTAGTTGCAACTCTGTAATTTTAGTTATTATAAATGGTTTTAGGTGGTAAATATTAGTGCACTTTGTTGCTTATGCTAGCAAATTCAGGAATGCGAAATATAGTTACTATAAGTACCATAGTTATTTTTGTTTTTCATATTTTTTTGCTGATATGAGCAGAAGTATTGAATATAAGAACAAAAATCGGCTTACATTTTCTATATCCCAAGCATGAAATTAAATGACATAATATTATCTCAAGTCTATATAAAATATCAAGGATTAAGAGTTTACATAATAATGACAATATTCTGTTCGAAATCCTACC
This sequence comes from Pissodes strobi, assembly GCA_016904865.1. NCBI lineage: Eukaryota > Metazoa > Arthropoda > Insecta > Coleoptera > Curculionidae > Pissodes > Pissodes strobi. The sequence goes on along the minus strand of MU186626.1, from coordinate 14,895 downwards.
TTCTCTATTTTGATATGTTCTATAATGATCGTTTATTGATGAATAAAATATTCTAAGAAATGAGAGATAAGAAAAATTTTCCATTTGTACAAAACTTTTTTGATCAACCTGGAATGGAAAGACAGTGAGAATATCGTACTATTTGGCATGAGTGAAACAGCCCTGAGTAAATTAGGTAAGTATTACCCCATAATTTAAAATTATTATATAAATTTATACTAGCCTGAAAGAGATTTGCAAATTGCCAGAAACGTGAACGTTAGTTTGGGTTATAAACAAAAAAAATTAACAACATAAAATACTGATAATGCCGATTGAAGCCTAGAAAGTGTACAATTTAAAGAGGATCCAGAAATGAGTAATTTTCTAATGTACAGGGTCATCCAACGAGGGCTGAACAGGGGCCAATTTTCGACCTTCCTCGTATTTTACAAAAAATTCTTTCCTATAGAATTTATAAACGTGATAAAAACAAAATCGATAAAAAACGAATGAACTATGTGGTAAAGTTACAAAATTTTAAATGGGACCCAAAGTTTATAATTTTATTTTTGTGTTCCTTGTATTTTTTACGTTGATTGCTAACCAGAAAAGAAACCAAATCTTATACCTATGGCATGCTTTTTTGCAACATATTTCGATGCCCTTGTGTAAAAAGTTGAAATAATAATTTGCAAGGTAAAATCCAGTTAACAATTATTTTACCTGTGAAGAACAGTGCAAAATTAGCGTCATTGTCAATGTGTGGTCAACCAAAAGTTGCCAACTACCATGACTATATTTTTTATGAAACATTGTAAGTAAACAAGTCACCAAAATGAAAAATGTGATCATGAAGGCAACAAAAAAACTCCTGTTTAATGAAATAAACGATATTAGAGAACAATATAATTGGCAACATATTTTTATGTAATAAGAAAACATGCAATTTCATAACAAAATACCTATATTATAGCAACTTCAGAACAAAACAACTAACTTTAAAATAAACTTTAAACAAATTATTATAAATGTAACAATTATTAATCCGTATGTTCAAAGCATCCCCTATTATTATCAAAAGATAACCCCTCCTCAGTTGTTCCAAACTTGTCCCCATTTAACCTCTGAATTTCGTCGGTAATTGTGTTTCTAATTTCCCAAATATTTGCCATTTTTCAAATGACTCCATAAAAACGTGTTTATTATTTTTATATCTGGTCTATTTGGTGACAACCTGATTGGTGTCGGAGACTAAAAAAATCCACCACATCCCGAACTGCATTAGGTGGTGCACCGTCCTATTGCCAAATGATATGTTGTTGTATTGCCAAGGATAGTTCTTCTAAAAGGTATTCTATTTCATTTTGTAAAAAATTTAGATATCTTCTTTCAGTCAGTGAACCATCAGAAAAGATCGGACCATGTATTCTATTTTGTATGATACTACACCACATATCCACAGATGTTCTCCCTTGAAATTTGATTTGTGCAGCTTCCTGGGACTCTGTTATGCCCAAAGACGTGAATTAAGGCTAATGAACATTTCTAATTCTTTCACGTCACTTCTCAACAACCGAATATACGAACACTGCGCTACAAACAACATACTGGAGGAAGAGCAAAAGGGTTGTATGCGATGATCAGCCGGGTGCAAACATCAACTTTCCAAAGATACAGTGGTTATAAAACAGGTTCAGACTAGGAAGAGAGATGCCATATTGACTACCGCAAAGCCTTCGAGTCGGTTACTCATGATTGGCTGATGAAGGTACTGGAGATTTACAAGATTTGCCCGAAAGTAAGAGCAGTGTTCCAACATCTCATGAGCACCTGACGGACCAATATCCTTGTCAACAACAACAACGCTGGTAAAGTCAAGAAATCCAGAGGTATTTTTCAAAGAGACTCTTTATCACATGTGTGGTTCTGCCTGGCTCTGAACCCTCTTTCTACGCTACTGAACAACACGAATATTAGATACAGGCTTAACATTAGGAACGGGCTGATGTTATCCCCATCTATTGTACATGGATGGTCTAAAGCTATTTGCAGAGAACCAGACTGGATTGCACTCTATAATTAACACCGTTAAGACCTTCAGCGGGGACAAAATCATGTTATTTAGACTTGACAAATGCGCCATCATCAACATCAAAAGGGGCGCCGTGGAAATCCAAGAAGATCAATACGAGGATATCGAGAATTTACATCCTGAAGATACATACAAGTATTTAGGAATGCCTCAGAACCAACATATCGACCACATGCACCTAAAGAATATATTCTCCGTGAAGTACAAGAAGCAAGTACTCAAGGTTCTGAACACCAAACGTTCATTTAAGAGCCAGATCACCGATCTGAACGCCTGGGCAGTGCCTGTCCTAACCTACGCCTTTGGTATAATTAAGGGGTCTGATGCGGACCTAAATGAACTCGATAGTTAAGAGGCTATACCTTCCCAGAGCAAGCGGTGGTCGAGGTATGATGAACATCTACAGGTTGTGCAGAACTCAGGAAAAGAACATACGGCAACAATTGCTAAGATCCAAAGATGATTTGATGAATCTGAATCTACAACACCGCAATCTCGAGTTTGACATAAGCTCAAGGCAGGAAGATCATGCCACCTGGATTGAACAAGCCTTACATGGTAAGTTTCCAAGAAATCTAGATGCGGATAACGTCGATAAGCTGACCTCATTAGCATGGCTTGGCGCCGGTTACCTCTACCTAGAAACCGATGGATTCATCATGGCCATCGAGGACAGAGCTATCAGGGCTCGCAACTATGAAAAACGTTGTCTAAGGCTTGACGTAGAGGACAAGTGTAGGAAGTGTAAGCCGGTGGGTGAATCTATAGAGCATATCATCGCAGGCTGTAGGTCACTTGCAGATAGCGCATACCAAGAACGTCACAATCAAGTGGCCAAAATCATCCACCAACAGCTAGCTCTCAAGAACGGACTCCTTCAAATATGCCCACCATATTACAAATACTAGCCCCAAGCAGTCTTTGAAACATATAAAGCGGTGCTATATTGGGACAGTTCTATAATGACAGATAGAACGGTGAACTACAACAGACCGGTCAGCGTTTTCATAGATAAGGAGAAAAAGACTGGAACCATCATTGACATATCTATGCCGCTATCTCATAACGTCAGAATAACTGAGACAGAAAAAGTCACAAAATACGGAGACCTTGCAGTAGAGCTGAAGAACATCTGGCAGCTTACTAAAGTCTTCACAATCCCACTAGTAATTTCGGCTTAAAGGATCACTTCGAAGAATTTCCCTAAAAATCTTTAGGATCTCGAATTATCCCAGAACATCATGGGATACGCGCAGAAGGCAGTTATACTTCAGACATACCATATAACCCGCAAATTCCTGAACGGAGCCTGAGTGGGAGGAAATGAATTCTTTTTCCACCAGGTTACCCCAGCCTAGTAATCAGGCTAAATCGTTACGAGCGAAAGCTGAGTTAGCGTGGTTAATGATAATAATAATAATAATAATAACAATAATAATAATAATAATAATAATAATAAACCACCACAAGCAACTAAGAGAAGACTTACTGAAATGCATAAGCAAAAACTGGTCAGAGCTTCAGAATTATGTGCTAATCGAAGACAGTAATATGCGAAACATCGAGATGTACCAAGCTCATATGAAAAAAACAATCACATATGAAACAAGTTTTGAGACACTTGCTCTGCCTGAAATTCAAAACTGCAATTTTCACATCTACCATAAACAACGGAGAACGCGACTGAAGAAAATATATTTGCAAAGCAAACCAAACAATAATAAATAAAAGTAAAGATACGAAGAAAAGGTATCTACTACTGATTGGTAATCCTGAGGTGGGACACTTTGAACTGCTCACACCACAATTGAAAAATATATATGAACCTAAAAACAACCATCATGAAACGCATGAAGAATAAGATGCCCGCGGCTACAAGTTCCATAGATAATCAGATGTCCCTCATCACGAATAGTAGAACAGGACTATGTGGAAGAACAGCATCATATGAGGATCTCAAACAAGCAACCAAAAAACATCATCGAGATTAGACAAGAACTAGAAAAAGAAATGGAAACAAGTTCTGGGAAGATAGCAATCTAACTATGAGAAACGGACTTTCGAAAATACACTTTAAGAAAAGCACAAAAATATTAATAAGCAGGTTGAACAGAGATATTATAAATACCACAATATACATAAATACCACAACCACATTAGAAAACATTCACACTGTAATATATACAGTCGCCTCACCACTACTCACCAGTACATGTAACAAACAAAAATTTTAGATTACAAAAACAAACAAACACACTTAAGCAGCAAAGGAAAATTTAAAACGATATAACAAGGCTGAGAGCAGATATAAGAAAACCAACGCTATATATAAATGGATAAGGTTAAAGAAAATATTAAAACACATCTAAAATATGACAAAAGATAAGGAGCACACAATTAAAGCAGAAAAACAGATAACGCTCTCTAGATACTTTTTTTAAAATAAGAAGGCTGAGAGCAGATATAAGAAAACGAACGCAGTATATAAATGGAAAAGATGAAAAAATATATTATAACACATCTAAAATATAACAAAAGATAAGGAGCAAACAATTACAGGAATTACACTAAAACGAAAGCAGGAAAACAGATAACGCTCTCTTCAACCGCAATGAAAAACTGTTCTATAACAAAATAAATGCGATGAGTGAAATTGAAGTAATATTACCAAGTAGGGAAGAAGCCATCGAATCCAGGGAAGAAATAGGGTCAAAATACATCAACACCAAGACGCAAATGAACAAATTGAATACAAAATAAGAACAGAAGAACTGGCAAATATTATTAAAAGCACACATAACTGGAACTATTCAAGAACAGATCAAGTACAAAACTTCGGTATAAATAGTTCACATCGATACATAAATACCTACTAATTCAAATAAATATAGTAATAGAAAAACTACAACTATTACCATAATTTCTAGCAGTAGGAAAAACATATATAAAGCCAAATAACCACAACACAGAAAATCCAGCTAACTACCGACCAATAACTTGTTTGCAGACTCTGGATAAAATAATAACATCAGCAATATGCAAGTAAATAGAACCACAACTTCAAAAATATAATGATGTTTCGGAAGAACAAAAAGGTTGTAGGAGGAATGGTCAAGGATGCAAGGAACAACTAACAGTGGACACTGTGATAATCAGACAAACAGAAAAATAACAAAGAAACCTACGAATATGTTATGTAGATTACAAGAAGGCCTTCGACTCTATGCCGTATTCATGGTTAAAGAAAATTCTGGAAATTTACAAAATATGCCCAACTGTAAGAACTTTCCTATCCACCAGCCATGAACACCTCGAGAACAAACATAGGTCTAACAAGAAACGAAGAAATAAAACTGACACCATCAAAATTAAAAAAGGATTATTTTAAGAAAACTCACTAAGCCCATTACGGTTCTGCCTCTGTCTGAACCCACTCTCCAATACATTAAATAACACAAAATACGGTGTTCTCATCAAATATCAGAACACAAAATCAACCACCTTCTCTGTATGGCTAACATCAGATAGATAGGCAAGTAGGAGGAAGAGGACTTATAGGCATTCATATACTCCGCGCAAGTAAACATAGTTCCTTGTACACAGCAGTCACGCAAGCAGACAAAGTATACACACCGTTGAATCTCTCACAATCTTAACCACAACCATAACAGCTTAATACACCATAAGATAAAATAGAACAATGGTCACAGAAGAAATTACATGGAAAGCACACATACAAGTGACTACAGAAAGGATAACTCTACCCAAAAACAGGCGGCTTCATATTAGCGATACAGGACAAGCAATCAAGAACTACTGAAAATACAGAGATATTAATTTATGAAAAGAAGACAGAGATAAATGACCTATGCAGGAAATGCTATCAACACCAAGAAGTAATAGCACATAATATAATAGGTGTGTGTAAATTATTAGCGAGCTCAGCATATACAGAAAGATACAACAGAGCAGTGAAAATAATACACCAGGCATTAGCACTTTAACTTAACCTGATATCAACAGAAGCACAATATTATAATTACGCACCAAATAGGATACTGGAAAATAATGGGTTCAAACTCTACTACGATATTACCATATATACCGATAAAATTATACCACACAACAGACGAGATCTCACTTTACTAAATAAAAAGAAAACAACCACATATCTAATAGACCAATATCAATGAATACCAACGTCAGCAAAAAATACACTGAAAAATAGAAAAGTATACTCCCTTGGCAATAGAAGTAGAAAGAATATGCAAACGGGAAAGAGTGTAAATCATTCTATTCATAATATCAACAACAGACATTACACGTAAAACCCTCACGCGGTATCTGAAACAGCCTCAGCTAGATACAAAGATGCATCATCATATACGGAAAGCGATAATACTGAAGATATGCGACATGGCCCGAAATTTCCAAAAGAAAAAGCCTACCTAGCGAGAAATCGGAAAAAAACGTGAGAAAAACTGGGAAACGGGCATAATATTAATAAACGTTTATTATCTTAGAAACACAATTTACAGAAAAAAAACTTTATACTAAATGAATAGGAGTTCCCTATGCTGTTGTTATTGAGGTCATTAGAGAAAAAAATGTAGAGAAGCAATTTTAATAATACAAGAAGAAGGAGATTAAGAAAGAGTGAAATCACAAAACCAAATTCGTGAAGAGAATAAATATTTACTCTCGACCAAACATTTTATGCCTAATCGTCTCCTAAACGATGCACAAGGTGCAGGAAAATCAGTGATATTAAATTTATTTAAATATCAGGTAATACAGTAGGAGAGCGTTTACAAATGTGTTTATGATATTTTGGTATGGCTAATAAACCTTTAGGTTGAATATTAAGATTGCGAACATCAGCTCTATAAACAATTCTCTCGAGCAGATAGGGGGAGTTTTCTACTTAATTATTTTGTAATAAAAACAAGTATGTAATATACGCCGATTATACATATATAGCTATTTTTATCTCTCGCAATTTATGACAATTATGTTCTCTGCGACGTACATCGAAAATTAATCTCAGATATGAGTTCTATAGCTTCTGAGCTGACTGCTATCAAGCCATGCACAGGCAAGGCCCATATATATTATCACAATAATTTATTGGCGATAAAACCAAAGGTTTGCAGAGATTTTTTATTGAATCTTGATTTAATTATTGCCTATGAGAGTATAACATTTTTAGAGCCGATTACACTACTTTCAGCAGTCACCTTGGAATTAATGGCTTCTTTAAATCTTTTTTTTTATCTAAAACAAGACCCACATTTTTTGCTGAATTTTTAAACGTAAGTAAATTTTGTTCCAGTTTAATAGTAATATTATAAAATATTCTCCCTCACACCATCACTACTAAAAAGAAGACCCATGTACTTAGCAGGGTTAATTATTTTTAAAAGCCATCCGAGAAGTGTCAACATTAATAGTCTATTATAATATAACTGTATAAGAGGGCCTTTAAAGCACGCGCGACATGTTGCAAAACACGATGCGCAGCGGAGTGTTTTGTAAGTCGCAAGGGCTGTAAAGGCCTCTTATACACGTATATCATACGCTATTTTTTATTACGAATGCATCATAATCGCAAAAATGTTTTAAATATTAAACTTAAGGGATATATTGACGAATATATTAATCTGTCACATTTGACATGATCAAATGTTTCTATAGCAACCTTTAAAAAAGTAGGCGCATCATAAACATAATTTTAAGCACGCTGCAGCGTGCGATAATCATTGGTTATGATGCATGCGTAATAAAATAGTTTGTTATGATATAAGTGTATAAGAGCGTCTTTAAAGCACGCGCGACATATTTCAAAACACGACGCCCTGCGGAGTGTTTTGTAACTCGCAAGGGCTTTAAAGGCCTCTTATACACGTATATCATACGCTATTTTTTATTACCAATGCATCATAATCTCAAAAATGTTTTAAATATTAAACTTAAGGCATATATTCACGAATATATTAATCTGTCACATTGGACATGATCAAATGTTTCTATGGCAACCTTTAAAAAAGTAGGCGCATCATAAACATTATTTTAAGCACGCTGCAGCGTGCGATAATCGTTGGTTATGATGCATGCGTAATAAAAAATACATTTATGTATCATCTGGGTACATATGCCTAAAATGATTTGGAAATTGAAATTTGTTTAGTGTGTAAAACAAAGATCCAAGTTCGCTACCCTACGCGACACTAGACACTACATTAAGCGGATTGGGCTTATCTGCATAAAGAACAACTCTGTTAGCCAAAAAAGATGATACAAGATTTAAAGCATTATTAATAAACCATGTATAAGATTAAGCATATATCAAATGCTTTTAGTAAAATATAGTAAGATTAAAATAAGTGTCGTGTTTTTTTTTAGGTCTTTTTATTACATTGTCAGTGACACTATATAATGCTGTAGAATAACTGAGTCACTGAGTAATGGGTAGTATACAATTTGCCTTTAGGACATTAATAATCTGATTTTCCATAATCTTCTCTAAATTTTTTTGAAACTGTAGGCAATAATATTATAAACCGTAACTAATTAAAATTTTTCCCCGGTAGTTTACAGGAAGTGCGATAATGTTGGCTTACTTCCATTTCATAAGAAAATGACAATTTTCAATGCAGGAGATTATTTACGATGTGTATTAGCGCACAACATAATACTGCTATTATGTTGTAATATTCAACTCATCTAAACCAAAAACTTTAATTTTAATACTTTATATAATGTTCATTACAATACCTCTGAAGCAAGAATAAATGAGAATGTATTACGAGTTAACCTGTTATTGCAAAAATGATTAATTTGACATCAAGCTTATAATTATGCATTCTTTGAGATATCTGTAAAGTATACATTTCTAACATTCTTAAGATGGCCAGGTAAACTGAAAACTCTTTTTTGAGACGTGTTTTTTTTAAATTCATGTCATTTTTGCTTTTGAATAGAATTATTAAATTTGAATTCTAGTATGCTTTTTTCCAAATCTTTTTACGGAGGTTGTTAGGTTGCGAAGTCGTATGTAATAGCCGAAATGTACAGTCCTCTTTGTTTCCCTAAATCTATTTAGGGATTTATTTATTTCGAAGAAATTGCCTTAATATAATGTTTGATGCTACCCAGGGCTGATAAAGGTTCGCTTTACCATTAACTATTTTTAATAGTGCACGTATATTAAAAATCCTTAAAATAGAATAAGTGAAAAGTCAAATTTGTTGTCCATATCATCCATTCTTTATATACAGCTCATACTTTCAAGAGATTACGAAACTGTTCCACGTTATATAGTGGTGGATCAGTTTAACCGAAGTCAAACCACAATAAACCAACATACGATCTGAAATTTGAGCGTCTCATATACCCAAGTTTACTACCTCTATATTACAAAATATCAAATCATAAGGCGGGTATCTAGAGTTAGTTATTATTGTGGGCTCGGAAGCAATTTGTTTTAAATTAAAAGTGGATATTACATCAGTAACTAAATTTGATACTTCATCGTCAAAGTTTAGCATATTTATATTAAAATCCTCTAGTATAATTATTGAATTAATTTTTTGTATAAAAATTTGTAAGAATGTCTTCGAAATGGTAAATAAATAAATTTATATCAGTGTTTGGTGGACGGTAAATATTACCCGCTATTAAACTCCTACCATTAATCTTATTTCAATTATTTTTTCATTAATTTATTGCTTCTTAAGTCCCTCCTTAATTTAGCTAACGGAAAGTATCTTTAATGTTATTTTTCAAGAATGCAGAGAATTCGTGCAACTTATCTGGATTGATATGTGCACGAAGTATTTGCATTCTTGGAAAATAACATTAAAGTGCACAGTAATTAGCTAAATTGAGGCGGGATTTAAGAAGCAAAAATAAATGAAAATATAATTAAAATAAAAATGTTCACTTTTCGCAGCAAAAGTCATCTTTGTGCAGGAGAGTTCGACTGCAAAAAAATTTATTTCTTTTTCAAACGCTTTCGCTTAATCGCTTTCGGTAGATTTGCTTTTTTCGCTATTTTTTTCATATGCCATTTTTCCGTGCGCTATATTTCCCTTATGCTATCTATTTATCCCAGTGTCGGTTTTTTGCGGTTTGTCAAATATGTATGTACATCTCGCATTTGAAACCGCACGAAGAGCTGATCCCAAGATAATAAAATTACATAATTCATATCCGAACTAGCTCGAAAGTCATCACATTTTGCCCTTTAAAAAAAAATGGCATAGAAAAATACACTGTATATCAAATTAAACTTGTAAATTTTTAAATCGCTGTTATTTTTCTCTCAATTATACAGGGTGCTTAAACAAACGAACACCGTAAAATAGAAAAATATGCAAGTTAGGTTTTTCAAATAGAACACTCTATTTTTTTAATCAAAATCTTGAAGCCCTAATTTTCCAGAAATCCACTCTAATATTAAATATGTTGAGTTTTGGAAGTATCTCCAGTTAGAAAAATTTGATTATGTTCGATTATATTATTCTGGCAACATTAACGCAGGATTAGTAAAACGCCAATACCATCAATTAAATATCGTCATTGAAACAATTAAAAATATTGTGAAACAGCGGACACAACCAAATTGGTGGTCTAAGTGAAGGGCCTGCTAGGAGCCACCCATTCTGATACTGATACTGATTGTAAAACTGTTTGAAAAGCAAAAATATCTAAAACGAAATAAAAGGCCTTTTACAAGGAACGAAGAAAATTATTTGAAAATTTTATTGTTTTTGAAGGTAGAAAACTAATTTTAAATTAATTTTTTATGCGAACTGTTATAATATTATTTCTTTTTAGGCAATTCGGATGCTGCTAATTTCTTAAACATTTCCCGATGGCATGTTGAGGAAGTCCTCAAGCATCATAAATGTCGCCCTTATAGTTTTAGACATGTTCAAGGTCTCTCCCATATGCAAAAATTTCAACCATTTAAATTTTGCGATGAAATATCGTATTCGGGGTGATTTTAAAAAAAATTCTACTCACGGAAAAAGCTAATTTCTCCATCTCAGGAATGCATAACCAGTGGAATATGCGTTTTTGGTCAACCGAATTTAGATGCGTTGCCAATAAGTAGGTAATTTCAATTCCACAATATGGTATCAATATGGGAACCCGCACTTCACAATGTTCTGCCTGCTGTTGATTTTTTGAATAACGGGTACAATTTGTGGATAGGTCGAGAAGGAAGCATCAGATGGCAAACTGCCCCGATTTTTCGCCTTAGATCTTTTTTATGGGGATATTTAAGAAACTAAACTTATTATGATCGAACAAGGAATATTGCTGTTCTGGAATGGGATATCTGGGAAGAAGCAGATAATTTAAATGAAAATTACTGCGAAGCGATATCGGCTTCAATTAATAAACTGATAAAAATTAGCAAGTCTTATCGTAATAATAGGGAACATACAGAAAATACCTTTCTTGTGTATAATGTTGATATCTTGTTATCATATAAGATTTGACTTCGTTCCTTGCAGAAGATCTTTTCTTTCATTTTAGATCTTTCTTCTGTTCAAACTGTATTTTTTTCGAATAATGTCAAGTTTTTGTTGTTAACTGTAGCCACTTTCCAAAACTCCTTAAATTTCAAACACTTGTCACCTTTTACAACAGATTCAAATGGCATGATACTTCTATTCTATCACCGACAATTACACCATAGTATTTATAGCGTTACGCGGCGTTATCTTAATAGATGCCCGCAACTTTAACTGGAAATATTTCCGAAACTTTTAAACATCAACATATGGTTGATCTGAGAAAAATAGGACTTCAAGACTTTGATAAAAAATAAGGTGTTCCATTTGAAAACCCTATTTTTCTCATTTTACGAGTTTACAATTTGAGAGGAAATTGTGGCGCCTCAAGGCAATCCCTCCAACTTTTGTATTTACCATTAATATAACTTAAAAATATACCCTATGGGTGGATATCAAAAATAAACGAACACCATGTACCTATTTAATTATTTTTTGGACTTCATATAAGCCGATATGTTCTCCCTAAAATGTCCAAGTTTCGTAAAAAAAACGTTGACAGGACCATATTCACATAATTCTGTTTAAAACTTTATATTTAACCCCGTTGTAAAATCACCATAATTCCAGGTTTCTCGTACGTTTTTTTTTTATTAAAATATGGTCTTCGTTTGATAGCACGGTCATATTTTTTTTAGAATATTAAATGATATTTTAACAGATAACAGTGCTTTTTTTAATAAGAGTAGCTGCATAAAAATATCATAATAAATCAATACTTTTGGTCGCATTGAAATCAAAAAGTAATACTTGAATCTGAATCCCAAAATATTTGACAGTTTAGGGAAACCGATTTTTTAGCAGTGAGATTAAATGCAACTTTTTACAACAATTTTTATAAATTTGCAAGCAAACATTAAGTAAAAATTAGTTAAATGAGCGCATCATTTGATTAATTGATTTGTATCTAAAAATATTAGATCGTTCTGAAACAATTATATATTGTCGATATTATTTATCACGATATAAATATTCTTCTAGGTTTTGAAATAGATCCCAGATGGGTAATTAATTCGTCTCTAATTTTCTATCAATCCATTCTACGAAATGTTAATATTTATGTCATTTTCCTCATAAAAAAATTCGTGAAACTAGCTGGAATAATACAATAATTATTGTGCATATTTGAAATTTCATGGATGGACAATTCTCTTTTGCATTATAGTTCAACTGAAAAATCGAATGCACAAACAATATTATAGATATAATAAAACCAATAATAGAGACATGACAATGAAATGAAGCGTTTATGCGAAAATGATTAAAATAACAATAGGCAGTAAAATTTGCTATATTTTTGATGGGCGTATAATATTTTAATGATCGGGGCCAGTGTGGTGTAACTGAAATTAATATGTCCAATTACTGGCCTAATTTTGCCAGGCAAATTGATTTTGATATGTTGTCTATAAACATATTTTGTGTTAGTTTGGGTAAATAATTCTGCATTTATTACTTGATAGCATAGGATAGCCTTTTTCAGAAAGCCAATAATGTACATACATGATTACCCAAAACGGTGGTCATGTGAGCTATATAATTTACGTTTTTAAGGAATTAACTTAATAGTTGTTCGTTAGTTTTGTTGCCAATCGTATAAAATTGGTATTTGATTTTTGAACAATTTTACGCTAAAGACGCTAAACGCATGAGCAATAAATGTTTGTAACTACATGATATTTCTAATTTAGTTTAATTCTTCTTCAAATTGTTTATGGATCAGTTCTTCCTTGTTAATATTTTTTATTATATACCCTTTTAGTTAAAGAAATACTTTTATTGTTTTCAATATAACTATGATTTGCTGAATATGATAATTATGTTCTAACAAATATTGTATTGTTGCTTGTGTCAAACTTATATATAAATATTCACTGTTTGCTTTAAACTATACTATTTAATATATACTATTCACTGTTTTGCTTCAAACTTTACTATTCAATAGATATTGTTCATACGATAGCGTTACAAATAATAGTATATTATGATATAAGTGTATAAGAGGGCCTTTAAAGCATGGGCGACATATTTGAAAACACGACGCGCAGCGGAGTGGTTTGTAAGTCGCAAGAGCTTTAAAGGCCTCTTATACACGTATATCATACGCTATTTTTTATTACGATTGCATCATAATCTCAAAAATGTTTTAAATATTAAACTTAAGGGATATATTGACAAATATATTAATCTGTCACATTTGACATGATCAAATGTTTCTATAGCAACCTTTAAAAAAGTATGCGCATCATAAACATCATTTTAAGCACGCTGCAGCGTGCGATAATCGTTGATTATGGTGCATGCGTAATAAAAAATTTATTACGTATTGCTAGTAACGATATTTATTTGGTGACACAAATTGATGAACTCTTTGTAAACATTGGGAAAAAAAGATCTAACATAAGAACAGAACTACATCAGACAACAATACTTATAGACAGCTCAGTAGCTACTAAGTTTGGCTTAGGCAATACCCACTCATGAACAAGACCTTAGTGCTTGTCGTGTGACGTCGCGTCGTCCATTTAGGCCGTGCAATTTTAATCACATAGGGGGATATATGCACTAATATTTATGGAAACTATCAATAGTTACTTTATTTTAAAGAACACTAGCTGTACGACAGACTTCTTGCCAAATCCAAACAGTTATGTTTGAGTTTTGGTTTAATACTAGGATGCAAACTCCCAATACCCCTACACCTGCGCGGAAATTAAATATATGTATTTATGTAAAAAATATACTCTAGTAGGTAGAATGTAGGTATGCATGTTATGCAGTTTCAAATTTCATTTACCTAACATCGAGCATAACGTAGTGATTAAGTGAGTGTTCAAGTATAAAAACTATATATATTATAGAACAAAAGCCATGAAAAGACATTAGACATTTAAAGAAATACGACCTAAATTAAATAAATATGTTTAGTTATAAAAAAAAATGTATGCATGTATTTATTTTTTAATTGGCCGCTATTTTTAGGGCAATAATTTTTTAAGGGGGTATGGGAATTACTTTTGAAAATTATTTTAAAAACGTCTTTTCCCTTATGATTAGCGCATCCATCGAAATTTGAGACATGTTCTTGTTCATTACAATACTCCAAAGTTAAGTGTAGGATGAACGACCATCTTTTATTATTAGTTCCTAGAATAATGTACTCAGATTCATTTATTAACTCTGCATCACGATTTTGTTATTAATTTTAAAAAGGACAGGATTTTAATTAGAACGAAC
>MU186625.1:52674-86838 GCA_016904865.1 Pissodes strobi | reverse complement strand
CATATTAGAAAATCGGCTTCATTACTGCTGCAAATAAAGGTATTGATTAGTAACAAAGTGCTTCCAATTATTTGAATAAACTGTTTTAGATGAGTAACGAAGTTGAAAAGGCCGCCAAAGCGCAATATGAGAAAAATGCGGAGACAATATTCGATAAAATTATTGCCAAGAAGATCCCTGCAGATATTATTTATGAAGATGAGCAGTGCTTAGCTTTTAATGATGTAATGCCACAAGCTCCAATTCATTTCCTTGTTATTCCAAAGAAACGAATTCCGATGTTGGATAAGTGTGAGAATAGTGATAAGGATGTAAGTTTTACAGATCTCAAACTTGTTGTCAATAGTCCACTCTATATAATTAGCTAGTTATAACTAACAAAGCAGGCTAGTGATTACGAAGAGTTAAGTATCAAATCAGAGTCGTCTACATTATTAGGAATGAAAGTTAATTCTAGATAGATTGAAGAAATTTGATAGAATTTCAAATATTTCAGGTTCTAGGCCACCTTTTATTGGTTGCAAGGAAACTGGCAAAAGAAAAATTGCCTAAAGGATATCGCTTAGTTATCAATAATGGAAAAGAAGGCTGTCAATCAGTTTATCATTTACATTTACATATATTGGGAGGCCGCCAAATGAAATGGCCACCAGGTTAAATCCTGATATTCTAAAATGTACACATACATTATTTAACTATTTTCTTCTATTAAAATACTATATATCTTGCACTTTTTAATTAGTCAGCAGTATTTTAAGAATCATGTGTGCTGTCCTTTTAACTGATTACTTGAACAAACCTGACAGAATTTCTACAGAAATTACCCTGACTGGGTCAATCATCGTCTGTTGGTTATGATGGAAAGACAATTGTTTATGATTTATTTTACAATAGTTAAGTTGACAAAGTAAATTTTAAGATACTTGCCAATCATGACCACCAACGATCATTGTTCCACTGAAAATTGAAACAAAAACAACCTCTTTGTTTATCAGTTGATCTAAACTAAAAAAGGTAAAATATATACACTTAATAATTTTTTAACTATATTACAAAAATTTACAATTTACTTTTGGCTATTTCATTATATTCTTTCTCCCAATCAAAACATTCTTTCTCTGTTAAATTATATGACTTGCCGTGTTTTCCAACACCACTTAAAAATTTCTTCGCACCCTCCACTATGTCTTTAAATGTTAAACTATTTGCATTTTTCTTCTCATATTCTAACAGCTCATTATATACTTGGTTGAAAGATGCATTGTATGTTGAATTTCTATCAGAATTAAGGCATGCCTGTGGAAATTTTAGCAAACACGTTGCCAATTGTAATGCTTGTCCCAATCCTAAACAAGATATAAATATTTAGTTTTCTGGGTTCAATCCAACTACTTAACAAAACTTAAAACTGGCTTTAAATTGATGTACATTTGAAATTAGGAATTGTACTATCTTTTAATGAATCATCAAACAAATAAAAATATACTTGCCTGTACCACAAGCAACTATTCTGTTAACCAAACCCCATTCGAAAGCTTCTTTAGCTGTAAGTGATCTCCCTGTTAAAATTAAATCTAATGCTCGAGACAATCCTACTACAGCTGGTAATCTAACTGTAGCACCATCTACTAAGGGAATGCCTAAAATATAATTATTTTTGCAATTTTTCAAATAATAATCATTATTTTGTAAATAAAAAAATTACCAAATCTTCTTCCATATAAACCCACAACAGCTGTTTCTTCCATAACTCTTAAGTCACATAACAGTGCTAATTCTAAACCACCTGCAACAGTATACCCACTAAGAGATGCTATCATCGGTTTTGTTACAAATGTTTTTGATGGTAACTGCAAATAATTAAACAATTATTATCAGATATGGAATTTAGTCTATGCTAAGTGTACTATAATGTATTTTCCCAATTTTTGAAAATACACCAGCCATATTTACATCCAATGATAGTAGAAAGTTTATTGTAGGTTTTGGTCCAAATGTAACACAGAGATTATGTAATGCTTATAGATGTCTTGAAACACCAATTATTCTGTGTGAATTGACTCTTGTTTTTTGTGTACATATACATATGACTTGAGAATTTACATTATATATTGAAGGGGGCTACTTTAACTCACATGAGAATAAGTTCAAATGTGTTTCCTAGGGTTGCCAACCGTCCCGATTTCCGCGGGACGTCCCGATTTTTGAGACCATTTTATTACGTCCCGCCAAGACCCATGGCGGGACGCCAAATGTCCCGATTTTCAATCGAGAATCAAATTCGCCCGCAAAAACGACAAACAGATACAATATGTATACACCCGTTTTATATTCACTCCTTATAAATTAATGATCTACCACCAAATGGGGGCCAAGTCTCATACACTCTTTTTGCGGATGATACAACCCTTTCACTATCTGGGGAAATTTAGAAAATCTTATAGAGAGGGCAGGGGTGGCACAGTTGGAGGCAGAGGACTGGTTCAACGCAAACAGGCTTCAGCTAAATGTTGCAAAGACACAAAGAATGGCCTATTCTCTCCGTAACATCGATGATTTTTCTAACTCTCCTGAGGTTAGATTTTTGGGAATATATCTTGATCCTAAATTGAGATGGGATGAGCACATAGACAATGTGTCAAGTAGGCTTCCAACTTCCTTATTCATGCTTCGGAGAGTTTGTCATAGTGTCTCAGGGGAGATGTTACTGACTGCGTACTATTCACTGTTCCATTCTGTTATGTCCTACGGGATAATAGTCTGGGGCAGTGCATCGGCGGTCAGAGTCTTTGGACTACAGCGAAGGGCCATTAGAGCGCTGTCAGACCTTGGTTTCAGGGATGACTGCAGAGAAGCATTTATCAACCTTGAAATTTAAACTTTTCCTTGTGTTTTTATACTACAGTGTATTCTTTTCATAAAAAAAATATATATCTCAATTTTCCACTCGATCAGATGTACATGAACACCATACTAGGAATAGAAATGACCTGGGCATGTCCTACTGCAGGCTGGGAAAGTGTCAAAGTCGACCCGAGTTTTTGGCAGTTAAAATTTTTAACAATATTCCTAATGAAATCCTGACTTTGCCAATCAACTTAATGAAAGGAAAGATCAATAGATTTCTAATCAAAAATGCCTTCTATGATATTGATGATTTCCTCATAATAAATCATGAGCTTTTTATCTCATAGAAGATAAACTTTTCAAACTCTAATGAATTTCATTCTTTTTTATTTTATTTTGTTTTAACACATAGGTACTTATTAAGATTTTATTCTATATGTTTTGTTTGTATTTGTAATTTTCCAATGTAATTTGTAATTCCACATGCACATTTTATGTATATATTTTAAATAATTTTAAACTCTATAATGGTTGATAAAATATTTTAGCATTTTTAAGTTTTTTATGGTTCACAAACATTTGACTTAAGAAATGATGTAGATTTTTGAGTCAGAATTAAAAGCCAAAAAAATACTCCTTTAAAATAACGCAACAGAATATATTTTTTAGTTGTTAGTTCTTAGGTATTACAACACAAAACGTTATTTTTTACATTGCATAGGAATAAATTTCCTTTGTAATATGTTATCTACACAGAATTAGAATTTACAAGAAGTAGCCTTTTAGTTGTTTCTCAATGATATGATTGTCATGTTTTCATGTTACATATGTAGGTACATACTAGGTAGGATATTCTATTCTATATTCGGTGTCCTATTGTGCCTATTTTTTTTTCTTTTAAATTCGAATAAAATTTATTCTTGACTCCTATCTATATTCTCATTAAAAATCCTCCTGGGATTCAAAATTGATGTTGTGCACGGCAAACTTTCAACTTTTTACTTTAGGTCCCGATTTTATTAGGAATGTCCCGATTTTTTATATGCAACATCCCGATGTCCCGATTTAAGAAATCTTGGAGTTGGCAACCCTAGTGTTTCCATTTATGCAATGAATTAAAACAAAATTTTCACCTTTGGGTGCCATTCATTGTGGCATCAACATAATGTTTAGTGCTAAATGTGTATTTTTGTTCAACTGTTAAAATACTTATTACAAGTAGTATAAGTAAGCAAAGTTAAGAAAACTTTACTGCTGTTAATTGTTAGTTCTTTTCTGAACATTTAAATTTAATATTCGAAGAATGTTGATTTTTCTCCCATATCTTAAGTAAATATTAAATAGGCAAATAACATACCAGTGAAAAAAGTGCTTCCTTGCCATCTGAGTCATCTAAACTTTCGATTTCTTCCAAATCAAAGCCTGAACAAAAATTACCTCCTATTCCATACAACACAGCAACATAGGAATTACTATCTGCTTCAAAATTAGATATGGCATCTTCCAACATTTTTGCTGTTGCATTGTCTATGCAATTTCGTTTATTTGGTCTATTAAGCCCTATTGTGGTTATTGCACCCATTTTCTCTACCAATATATCTAAAAAGTACAGTATTTCACACTCCAAATAAATATCATAATAACTTTCATACTATTTTTTTCCTTAACTTTTGTGGACATGTTTTTATAAAGAAAACTAATTATGCGTTTACTAAACATATTGCTGGTATAAAAAAATCATGTTTAACAATATAAGCCAATAACTACTCCCATATTCCCAAAATAAATAGGATTTCGCGGATTTCACCACAAAATTATTTTGTGGATTTCAGGCACCACACCACCACAGAACAACAAGCAAATTTATATTGTAATAAAATAATAATAATAATTTAATTATTATAAGGTTTAAGGTTAGGTCAGAGTAGGGATGCGCGATACGATACGATATTCCAGAGTATCGATACTTTGACGGCCGATACTCGATATGTAGGATCGATACTTTGCTTTGCGATACATTGCAAGTATCGATACATTTGTGTTGTATCGATACGTTACGATCGGGAAGAGTTTTGGTCGAAGCAGGTAGCGATATTTACTGCCTACTAGCAAATACTAGAGATGGATCGTGATTTCACGTACCGTGATTTATCACGGCGCCTGAACTCGGAACGGTTGGTCACCGTGACAACTTATTAGAAATCACGGTTCTCCCCGTTCGTACACTAAGGAATCTGTAAGTGATAATCGCGACTGCGAACTGGCTAACTACAGAGGCGCGGCGTGACCGTGTCGATATATTTAAACGCTGCCGCTAATTCGACAACATTCGACTGCTGCTATGCGTTAGTTCCGTTCTGGAAACGTTCTTTTTAGATATACCAACGACACAGTTTACAGAATAAATATATCTTTATTCTGTAGACTTTTCCAACGATCAAGTCAGGGTTCACGGTCCAGCCAGACACTTGTGGTTAAAAAATATTTGCCAAAATTTTATTAAGTTTTAAAAAAAAAACAAAGTAACATGTATTATTGTATTTCAAAGGTAATATAAAAATAAATGCATTACAAAGCGTTCTACAGGAAATAAAAATAATTTTAATTTTAATGGTTTATGTTTATTTACATTTATTTTGGGACTATTTACTATTTGCCGCAGGTGCCGGCCGCTGGCTGATCAAAGCATGCCGACGTGAAGCGAAAAAAACAGCTCCTCTTTGTTAATGCTTTATGTACTCCGCTTTTTTATTAAAGGATTGTCGACATGTGTACTACGAATCACCCATCGGTAAACGAAAACGGCGATAACACTTAGGAGCATTTAAATATATCCAGTAGTTGAAAAAATCAAAATCACGGACGTGACTGAGTCACGGGTTTTTTAGACCGTGATTTTTGGGGAACGGTCACTGATCACTACCGTGACTGAAAATTGCTGTCACGCCCCATCTCTAGCAAATACCAAGTTCACGCCATTGAAATGCATGTAAACGAACTGGAACGGAGCCGGCTGTGCTGAAAGTATCGATTTTCTGAGGCAACTTCCTTTATAGACAGAGATAGATGATAAAAGGTGTTGTTGTCTTTGTCATACATGTTAATATTAATGTGACGAGGCTGCTTGTGAGTCCTTAATTTGCATAAGTTCTGTATTTTCCCAGTAAAATTTATTGCGGAGTGAACCAAGGCGTATACAATAAACAAAAATGGTTAATTTTTGTGCAGCCTATGGTTGCAGTAGTGAATATAATCCGCAAAAGCCAATTTCCTTTTTCAGGTAAGAAAATAACTTTTCAAGAGAGGCACAGAAAATGACCTTATTATGTAGTTATACAACTAGGAGGTATTGAGTTATGCTTATTTCTTTTTTAGTTTTCCATTCAAACGGCCCCAGATATTAGAACGCTGGATAAAAGCTGTACGCCGAGATAAATGGAAGCCTTCTAAAAGTAGTAAGCTTTGTTCAGAGCATTTTGTACCCTCTGACTTTATAGAGAGACTGGGATGTACCAAAAAAGTACTCAAACCTGAAGCTATTCCCAGTATTTTTTCCTTTCCCAAGCATTTGCAAAAGAATGATGTTTTACAACGAAAAAAATTAATAAGAAAGGTACGTTAGAAAATTAAAAACTCATTTAGTATGTTTAGTTAATGGACAAATTATAGCTCATTACACCAGTTTTAGTTTTATATCAACATAGTTTGTTGTTGTTTTTTGTTATGGTATTGTTACCCAGGTAGCACATGACGTCCTTAAGATGTCGTGATTATGTCTTTAATAAGGCTGAACACCTCGAACATTAAAAAGATACTTTTAAAACATTGCACGCTAGGCATAGATCACAATGTATCGCTCTTGGATGCATTGTGGCGTAGATATGTAAACCTGTAAGCGATATAAAACACATCTTTATGATGTCACCCCCCCAGCTAAAAAGTTTCACAACTCAGAAAATTCCATTAGTTAATTAAACATGCAGTCAGCTTAAAAAGTAGTAGATGTTTCTTCTACAAATGCCTCATTTTTTTTTAATAAATAGTTGAAATAAAAAAATGAGGCTTTTTCCTTAACCAAGAAAATTGTATGTTAAGGAAATTAATATTTTAGGAATCAGCTGGTAGTGAACCAATGGATATTGTTACCCCTGCTGAAGAATGTACATCCTTACCTACAACGTCAAAAACAGTTTCTGACTGTGGTACTCAATGTACACTTTTAAAACCGAAAAATTATCGCAACAAGAGATTCGCGAGACAAATAAAAACCCTAAAGCAGAAAGTCAAAAGAAAAGATTTGAAGATCTCTAGCATGACAGATATTATTAAGGAAATTAAGAATAGTGGGTACAGTAACAAAAATCTTGAGACTGTGCTGTGAAAAACAATTTCAAATTCTTATTCAAAATAATATTTTGACTACTTTCGACATAAAAAGGAAACTTACCAACTTGGCTATACAGTATTTTTCCAGTAAAAGAAACGCATTTATTCCCCACCACCCAGTTACTGAAGAGTTTTTGTTTGAAGAATCTCACGAGGTGCAACTAATTCGCAAAATAATGGAACTTTTTAAAAAATGTGGAATGCACCATTACTCTAAAATGTTAAACATAAAAAATTTGGGAAAATCAGCTAGTGTTAGACAAAAAATGACTAAATTGATCTTATTTAAAAATTGTTGATTACAGTATTTTACAAGTGATTCTGAATAAACAAGTAGTTTAACAAAATGTAGGTATAATAATATATTATGTATATACATTTTATGTTGTATTTTAAAATGTTATTATTTTAAAATAAACTTTTTCCTTTATATAAGCATTTTATGTCTTTTATTATAAAATTATATAAGTGTGTAGTTTTGGCATGGTATAGGTACGAATAAATCTATGAAAAGACTGAAAATATTTTTTTATTATTTTATTGTAATAATATATTTTTTTCTAAACAAAAATAAATAAAATCTTAAATAAATAGGTAGGGTAGGTATATATTCAAACTTATACACTTTTTAATCAACTTATTACCAGGAAATTTTTTAAAAATCATTTTAATTTTAATAATGAAATGTTCTATAACAATTTTGAATCTTCATAAAAACTACATTTTTAATAAACATTAAAAAATTATATTAAAAGCGCCTTACTCTCCGCATCACAAATGGGTAAGAGAAAGATGGCCACCCCTTTTATGCTCTGTCTCTTTCTATTGCGAAATTTGCCTCAGGCGCCGAATACACGGGTTCCATTCCAGTTTGTTTACATGCATTTCAATGGTTCACGCAGCATTTATCCTTCGTGTGCTATATACTGCGCATATGTTAGGGTCTTCTTCTAGGAATGTCAGTGCACCGGGAATATACCAATCAGCAAACGAAAGAAAATTAAGAAATAGGCAGTTCAACGCCACCTAGACAGGTCTGTCTGTCAGACTGTCTAGGTGGCGTTGGGCAGTTCACCATCCAGTGGCGTGCCCATGGGAGCGGTTTGGGGCTTCAATCCCCTCAAGGCTCAGAAATATTCAAACACAAAGTGAAGAAAAAAATGGAAAACAAAATAAAAAATTGAAAAGAGATATGCTTATTCTTGAATTTCAGATAACACTACAAATACTTGCTAAAATCTTTTCCATTAGTTTGCCACTCTGCAAAAGTTTACAAACAATAAATACAGACTTGGGAAGCGCTGTTGCCCTTGCAAAAGGTGACGGAAATCCTTTACGTAACATTCGAGAAAATGCTGAAAATGAATTTAAGCAAATATGTTTAGCCTGGCAGTACAAATATGCGAAACATATAATGATGAGATATCAGTTCCTCGAACTACCTCCAGACAAACTTATGATAATGCCTCTACTATGACTGGAATTCACTCAGGGGTTCAAAAGAGGATTCAACAATTAAATTCAAAGGCTTTATTTCTGCCAAGTTCAAATAATTCTTTCAATCTGTGCGGAGCACGCTATGGGAACTTGAATGTAAGGATGAAATCAAAAATCAAACTAGTGTCTAGCGACAGCAGCGGACCTCCGTCGCTCCGTCCGTCTCTTACGTTCGCGCCATACTCAAAATTAGAATCAAGGCATGTTGTAATATGTATTGAATGCAGTGGAATGTGTTCGCGGAAACACATGCAAGCTGCTGTATATCCACTATATTACGGCCTTTGCTAAATATATCCTGGTTTTTAATTAGATAAAGCAAAATATATCGTAGAAAGTGCTGACAAAGTACGGGCACGTATTACAACAAGTAATATTTCACTTTTCGCATGGCCCTCCGCTCGCTTCGCTCGCTACGGGGGCTTAAGAAAAAGGAAACTAACCAAGTGCTAACCAAAACTAACTCAAGATATACCCAAAATCAAGAAAAAAACTGTTTAGAATTTTTTTAAGGTTATGCTGCTGCTGCTGCTTTACGTGTGGGCTTCACTAGACGACAATCGCCCAGAAATTTTTTTAAACTAGTTTCTGGGTGATTGCCATCCAGCGAAACCCACACGTAAAACAGCAGCATAACCTTAAAAAATAAAAAAAAACTGACGGGATTTGAACCAGGGTTGCCGAAGTGAAGGCTAACCATCCAGAGCCCTAGACCATCTGCGGACTTGATATTGTATCATTTAGAGCTAGACCTAACAATGCACCTAATGAGCCTTCAGTTTACCGATGTTTTTGCGGTGCAATGAATTGTCTGGTAGTGCTCTGGTGGTTCTATGGTTAGATGCTGGACCTCCGATACGGCGGCTCGGGTTTCAATCCCTGTAGGTTTCTATTTTTTTTTAAACATTATGTTTGTAAAAAGTATTTTTTCTTCATTTTGGGCCTGCCTTGGGTTAGTTTTGGTTAGTACCCGTTCTTTGAACCCCCGTAGCGAGCGAAGCGAGCGGAGGGTCATGCGTGAAGTGAAATAATACATTTGGCTGATTAGGTGCCGCGCTAGGTCTAGCTCGAAGTATATTGTATCATGAGATTCAGTTCTGAATCTCGCGCTGCTCGGGATCGTGAAGAGCCTTTCTGCTTCCTTTGTGGTGATTGTCTAACCACAGCCGACTTTGGACAAGGCCACCTATGTGGTCTTGCTTTGGAGTCGGCTGTGGTCTAACTAAAGGTGCGTATCCACCAAGCGCGCAAAATGTTTGTGATTGTTGGCAAATATTTGTAAACTCAATATTTGTTTGGTGGAGACGTATATCACGCGCATTCGCAAATGTTTGCAATCATTTGGTCGTGTTCCGAGCGGTGCCAGTACATCAAAGGGATTTGCTGTTTGTGTGTGATTTTTAGTGGAGACGTTGCCACGAACAGCGAATGATTTAGTGAGAGACAGTGGTGTAGCGTGAGGAAAGCATTAAGGGATGCAGTGAGCAAAAAGTGGAAAATGTGCCGCAGACTAAAAAACGTGCGGCTAAGGATCGCGTGCAACATTAACGCTGATTGGCTACATTTTCGCGCCATGTTTGAACATTAAAATTTTTCATTGCTGGTGATGAAACTAAATAAAATATTACTAATATTTATTCAAATTATTATAACCCTAACTAATCCAAACTAACCCAAACCAAATCTAAATAATTTCAGCAAAAATACACAGAAAATTCCGAATTCGTATTCTACTAAACGCGGAAATCAACAATAATTATTATTCTACCCTATTTTATTTCAAATAAGGCGGGAACTTTCAACTAATAGGCGTCGGTGTTGACCGCGATCCTTAGACGCGCGTGACGAAAAATTGTCCGAGACCGCATCTAAACTTCAAAAATTTGTTAATATTTTATTAACTATTATCTTTTTTTTTATGTCATGGGTTATAAAAATGAATCAGCAAATAATAAGACATACATCATACATATTATACTAGCAACAAAATATTTTGTATGCGTACTCACTATTGAATAACAAAAGCGGAGACAAAAACATAGATTTTAACTTTTAAAATTTTTTAATTTTTTATAATTTGATAATTTGTCTTCGGTTATTATTCCTATAATATTTTAAGTTTCTCTACTAGGATAACTTTAATAAGCTTGAATATGTAATATTATTTAAAGAAAATGGTATTTGACTTTTTTATATTTGAGTATTATTTGATACCCACGCCGACGCGACTGGCAGATTACCTACGGCTGCGGCTGGAGTCACCGAGCACTCAAGAGCGCTGGTGAAACAAAAATGTGATGTTTTGTTAATGCAATCCTTCTACTTTGTTGATTGCACGTATTGTTTTATAGGAATTAAATTCTGGAAAATATGACATTTTGACCAGTTTTTATATTTAAATGCTCTTAAGCCGGCTACGGACGATGGGCAATAATATAATATATATTATAGCTCGGCAGTGAGCTATAATATTATAGTATATTATTACTGCAGTGGACTACCAGCATTCCACGCATTTACAGGATGTGATTTCAACCCTTCATTTTATGGATTCGGGAAAGTCAAAACATATGCCATATATTCAGAAAAAACAGAAATGCAAAGAGCTTTTGCAGTACTGCAAGATCCTACCTGCGACGAGTATCATTTGCATTCAAGAAAATGGAGGAATTCGTTTGCAAATTATATACAACGAAAACCAATGGATTATCTGGCATCTCTTCAGTGAACGCGGCTTAACTGCATTTATTTACAAAAAATTACACTACAATAGATCGAACGGAAGAATTCAAGAAAAAACTGTTGAACTTTGACGCTTGCAGGTTGCCACCTTGCAAGCGCGAATTGCATCAGCAGATATTAAGATCATCAGCTTATATAGGCCATTTGTGGCGGAATTCCTTTGCACCCATGCCGTCCACTTTAGATGCACTAGAGTTTGGTTGGAAAGTAGAAGATGGTTCCTATACCTTCTTGTGGTTCGAAGCTGACGAGTTACCAGTATGTGTTGGTGACATTCTAATAGATGCGAGCCAAATTGAAGGTAAAAATTTATTTTTTTATATGTGCATCAGTTCTTTTATATGTAAAGAATTTCATATAATTTTTATTTTAATTTTATAGCATCAGAGGACAATGGTGATCAAAATAATATGGATGGCGCTATCGAAGATTATAATGATAATGCAGATGGAGACGATGGAGAAGACGATGGAAGTAGCCTAAACATCGACGTCTTAGAGTCGGACGAAGATGAAGCAGGCTGCGAGAAAGAGGAAATAAGTGAGGCCGACGATGACAATGATGAATGAGTTATACATTTCGCTTGATATGAGAAATATAATTCAGTTTGTAAAATTATTTATAAAGTCAACTCATTTCATTATCAATATTTTAAAAATAAATTGTATTCCACATTTTTTATACCAAGGCCATATCCAGCACGCTATTTTCATAATATAAAATAATATTATACTTATAGAACTAAATGTATACTAAAGCATACAGTAAAAATAATAACACTGCATAAACATTTCTAGGTTTTTCTGTCAGTTCTTTTTTAAATAAATAATATGTTCCATTTGCGGCACTTATGCCACGGTATAAATAAGTATATACGGTAGGTTCACTCGAGACAAATTCCCAATTTCGCCGACAGTTTTTACCTTCAAAGCGAATCCAGATCAATCTCGTTCGCGGCCAGTTGTGGCTACACTACGAGGGAGAATTTACGGTCAGTGTGCAAACGCCCTGATATTCTGTACTGTTGGGTCGCGTTGAATTAAATAATTATTAAGATCGTTACTATGGCGAGTTGTGCGGATAATTATTGTATTACAAAAGTGGGTGACTGATTTTCATTTTTTAGATGCCCCAAAGACAGTTAAGATTTATAATAATTTTTTAATAATATGCAGTTTTTCAATTACACGTATAATCGGTTTAACAAATATGTCTTTATTAAAATTTTGTTATTTACCTAAATATGGATAAAGACAATACTGAGAAAAGAAAACAAGTACGGTAAAAATTAAATGCCCGTCGCCACTAGCGTGAGCAAAAATCCGTTTATGTTTTAATAATTGCGAATTTTTCACATGACCTTTTGTGTTTTTAAAGCAACTCTTATATTTTAACATTGAAAATGGTTCTATTATCCTAGTACGTATAGGACCTCAAATCGTGAAAAAAGTGCATGCTACATTTGACACATGACATCATACGCGTGTGAGATCATGTTAGTTTATTTACTTAAACTTAAATTTGATTTATAAGGTATCGAAATCGATTAAAATGACTAAAATCAATTGGAATTAACTGAAACTCGCCGAAAGTTGATTGAATGACTAACCAAAACTGGCCAAAAGTAACCAATACAGGCTTAAACGTACCGGTACAGGTTACGAAAATTAAATTAAGTTAAAACTAACCAAAACGAACGGAATTTTAACGACTAACCAAAAACATTAAATTTGATTATAACGTATCGGAACCGATTCAAATGACTAAAAAAAATTGGAACTAACTGAAAGTAATCGAAAGTTGATTGAAAAACTAACCAAAAGTCAGTGTTGCCAGATGGATATTTTACTTAACAGTAGGACAAGGCAATAAAAAACAGTAGATATGTCTATCCGAACAGTAGGATTTTTTATTAAATGCGTTTTTATAAATTATGGACAAAATATATTGAAAAACCACAAAGTAAGTATGCATACATGTCCCTATTCTAACATTAAACCTATAAACAAGAATATTTTTGGACAAACTTTAAAAAAAAACTACAGGGTTGACTACTAGACGGACCTTCCCCACCTGATAAATCAGCATCCTCGGAGCTAAAAATATTTACAAGTAAACCCGATTTCTACGTTAAAAGATAAACTAAATTAAGTAGGTACCTGCTCATCTTCTTCACTGTAAAAAATTACGTTATAACTATTAATATTAAAACACCCACAAAGACGATTACTCAAGGAACAGACTAGAAACAAGTTGTAAGTTGTTTGAAACAACGAAACAACTTACATTCAAGCAAAAACGGACGCGAACAAAACCAAAACAAACGAAAATAAATTATAGGGGGTTCCCCGACGCGCTAATATAAAATCAAAAGCAGTACGATCTTTGAGAGGTTTATTACCAACATCAGATGGAAACGATAAAAAACAAAGGAAAAATTATCAGTGTGGCCGTGAATTAGGGTCGCTTTTTATTTTTGCCCATGTTTTAATAAATCATTTTAACAGGAGATTTTATGTTGAAAACAGTAGAACAGTAGGTGAAAGCTAAGAACAGTAGATCTACTGTTAAAACAGTAGGTCTGGCAAGACTGCCAAAAGTAACTAAAAGCACCAAAAAAGGCTAAAACGTATCGGAACAGATTAAAAATATTAAAGTAAGTTGAAACTATCCCAAAGTAACCGAATTTAGGCGACTAACCAAAAACATTAAAATTGGTTATAAAGTACGGAACATTGATTTGTATAAGAGTGGATAAGCAATAAATAGACCAAACATGGCAAATTTACGACCGCGAAATGTAAACAAAGATATTTCTATTTGGACTTGCGCATTAAAAAATTAGTAGGAGCTAATTGTTGCACCGTGAAGGTAAATAGGCAGGCCCGGACTTCTAAAGTGATTATTTCACCAAATATTCGGTAGAGGAGTCTTGCCGATTGTGAAATGGGCCCCAGTTAGCATAGTGAAACAAACAATAAGGTATAAATAAGTAATACTTATAATAATTAGACTTACTTGAAATAGGAAATCTCGGGTATTTTGCCTCGAATCGAACTCGAATTATTAACTCAAAACGCCGCGCCGTCAAAACGAAAACACGTCAAAGACAAAAGCCAAGTTCGATCCTGACCGACGCCTGCTGAGACGGCAAGTGTTTTAGTGCGCATGACAAAACGGTTTCTTCTTTGTTTATGTTTTTCCATTTTGCGTCGATTTTGTCATGCGCAGAAACCTGTTTTTTCGCCCATAGGTTGCCACTTTTGAATAGTGCGACAGGCGGCTATTGCTTATCCACTCCTATACAAATCAATGGTACGGAATCGGTTCAAATTACTAATATAAATTGAAACTAACTGTAATTAACAAAAAGTTGATTGCACGACTAATCAAAACTGGCCAAAGTAACCAAAAGCACTAAGGGCTTAAACCTATCGGAACAGATTAAAAATATTAAAGTTAGTTGAAACTAACCCAAATTGACCTAATTTTGGCGACTGACATAATTTTACCAAAAACATTTAAATTGGTTATAATGCATCGGAATCGCTTCAAATGAGTAAAATAAATTGGGAGCTAACTGAAAGTAACCAAATGCTAATTGAATGACTAGCCAAAAGAAACTAAAAGCACCGAAACCGGCTAAAACGTATCGTAATAGATTAAAAAATATTGGAGTAAGATAAAATTAACCCAAATTAACCGAATTTTGGCGACTAACCTTAACTAACCAAAAACAGTAAAATCGGTAATAACGTATTGGAACTGGTTCAAATGACTATAATAAATTTAAACTAACTGAAATTAACCGAAAGTTGATTGAACAACAAAACTAACCAAAAGTAACCAGATAAGCGAAACCATAAATCAAAATAGATTAAAAATATTAAAGTAAGTTGAAACTCACTTAAATTAGCCGAATTTCGGCGACTAACTAAAATTAACCAAAAACATTAAAATTAATTACACTCGTAACGTATTTGAACCGGTTTAAATTCTAAAATATATAAAAATCAACTACCTAAAACTAACAGAAATCTCATTGAATGACAAAACAAAACTAATCAGATGTAACCAAAAGCACTAAAACGTATCGGAATAGGTTACAAAAATTAAAGTAAGTTAAAACTAACCAAGACGAGCAGGCCTTTGGCGACTAACCAAAAGTAACGAAAAACACTAAATTTGATTATAACGTATCGGAGTCGGTTCAAATGACTAAAATAAATAGGATCTAACTGAGACTAACCGAAAGTTAATTAAACGACTAAACAAAACTAACTAAAAGAAAGCAAAAGTGAAAGAACGGGATAAAACAATTCGGAACAGGTTAGAATTATTATCCACCGCAACGTCATGGCTAGTTATATATTAATAGATTTTCCTATCTACAAGTGGAGGGTAATTTTTTAGGTCTTCATATCGGCACCTTTTTTTATACTTATGTTGAAAAATATTATAATGTAAAAAAGGCATTTCTTTAATTTCAGTTAGTTTTAATTAATTTTAGTCACTTGAACCGACTCCGATACGTTACAATCAAATTTAATGTTTTCGGTTAGTTTTGGTTAGTCGCCAAAATTCGGTTAATTTAAGTTAATTTTAACTTACTTTAATATTTGTAATTTGCCCGATACGGTTTAGGCGTTTTTGGTGCTTTTGGTTAGTTGTTCATTCAACTTTCGGTTAGTTTCAGTTAGTTCCAATTTATTTTAGTAATTTGAACCGGATCCAATACGCTATAACAAATTTTAATGTATTTGGTTAGTTTTGGTTAGCTGCAAAAGTTCGGATAATTTGAGTTAGTCTTACTTTAATTTTTTTAATATGTTCCGATACATTTAGTTCTTTTTGGTGCTTTTCATTACTTTGGGTTAGTAGTAGATCACGCATATGACATCATGTGTGGCAAATGTAGCATGCACTTTTTCGCAATTTGATGCCCCATAACAGCAAAATAGAAACATTTTCAATGTTAAAAGCACTACGGCAGACGTAGCGAGATGAGAGAAATTCTCACAAATGCAGCCAATCATTTGAGAAATGCACCCGGTTAATTGGCTATGTTAAAGAGGACGCCAAATAAGTCAGCTAGAGTAGTGGAGGACAACTCCGTCCGCAAAGCCGTCTCCGAATACTGCCGATTTCGGAGAAAATGTGAGAGAAATACTCGTAGCGCGAGTAATGAAGTGTTTAGACTTTTAAGAAGCTATAAATTTACTTTCCTAGCTTAATTTGTCCTTTTTATATTTAAATTCCCACAATATTTCTCAGGTACTTTGAACCTTCTGCTTTATACATGTTTTAATAGATGAATCAAGTTACAAACTGTCAAATAAATTATTTTAATAGGTATTACCTTTATTTATAAGGTTTTTGAATTTAGTATACGTTACTAATTTGTATAACTTTATTACATAGTTTTATTCATTTGAATCACGTATTAAAAATTACCTTAATAGCCCTTTGAAATATCGTGTATCAAATAATAACCGAGGAAATAATTTTGCATCAGCTAATACTTTTTGAATCTCCCCTTACAGACTGCTCGCTGCTGCAGGTAGGGTAAAAACTAATTTTTTTACCGTGCTGCGGCTTTTGCGTTTGATCCAAAAACATCAAACGATTTTTGCTAAGTGAATCTACTCGATATTATTTGTACTCTGCTTATGCCTTTCGTTATAGGGTCTTAAAAAAAAATGTTCTATGCCAAACGGCTTGTGTGGGAAAATGGTGAAAATTTCTAGATTTTTTGTCAGCTCTTTGTAAAATACATTATATATAATTAATACAATGACCATGTCCGACACTAAATGTTATTTAGTGTTAGAATCACTTTTTTTAAGAATATGCCAAAGGGCTTGTGTGGAAAAATTGTGGAAGTTTACATAGTTAGCCCAGCCGTTGTTGACCCTCGAAACGCATGCAATTGCATGCGTTTCGAGGGTCAACAACGGCTGGGCGAACTATAGTTCTTTTCTTGTCAGCTCTTTTTTAAATAAATAATATGCTCCGTGTTCCACACTCAAGTCTTTTGCTACCATAGTCTTACAATCGCTTTTTCTGAGCATATGTCAAACAGCTTGCGGGAGAAAATGGAGACAATTTCCACACAATTTTCCTGCAACTTTCCTACGCAAGCCTTTGCTCCGGTCACATCCGATAGTCATGCTAATTTTATGGTAATGTCTAACATATCAATAACATTCTATACTTATAAAGGCTTGCATGAAAAAATAACTGAAAAATTTAAAATAATTTCCCTTAAATTTTCCGACCCCAAAATCTACTTATCCATTCACGCCACTCAAGCCAATATGCATTTCGGGCTAGTGACGATGTAAATTTTCATACTTTCGAAGGGTTTGTGTGGAAAAATCTGTCAAAATCTGGATTTATCCTTACAAGAGTACGCCCTCATTTTAACCCTTCAGCCATCTGCAACACTCAAGCCCTTGGTATTCCGAAGCCAGGTTCTATTAATTAATAATTGTGCAACAGACTCCTTTTATTTCCGTTCTGGAAAATCGAATTTTCCATATTATGTTATCCCCAGGGGGCACTCTTAAATTAATCTGCATTTCACTTAACTATTTGAGGCTTGTATGCAAAAATGGGGCACCTGAATCTGTCACTATCTGACGGTCTAGAAGAGAATACGTTGATCAAAATATATAATTAATATGATGACCACGTCCGACACTCAAGACTTATGTTATATAGTCTTAGAATCAATTTTTCTAAGTATATGCCAAAGGGCTTGTGTGGGAAAATGGTGGACATTTATATATTTTTTGTCAGCTCTATTTTAAATAAATTGTGTATAAATAATTTGATGACCATGTCCCACACTCAAGCCTTTTGTTATTTAGTCTTAGAATCATGTTTTCTAAGTAAATGCCAAACAGCTTGCGTGAGAAAATGGAGACAATTTCCATACAATTTTCCTGCAACTTTCCGACACAAGCCTCAATTTTATTGTAATGTCTAACACATCAATAACATTCTATACTTTCAAAGGCTTGCATGAAAAAATAACTGGAAAATAATTCTCGTTTAATTTTCCGACGCCAAAAACTACTTATCCATTCGTGCCATTCAAGCCAATATGTTTTTCGGTCTAGTGACGATGTAAGTTTTCACACTTTCGATGGGCTTGTGGGGAAAAATGTGTCAAAATCTCGATTTTTCCTTACAAGATTATGCCCTTATTTTAACCCTTCAGCCACGTGCAACACTCAAGCCTGTGGTATTCCGAAGCCAGGTTCTATTAATTAATAATCTAGTGAACACGGCTTGCATGAAAATGTGGACAACAGACTCCTTTTATTTCTGTTCTGAAAAATCGAATTTTCCATATGTTATCCCCAGGGGCCACTCGTAAATTTCCCTCAATTTTAGTCAACATCGATGTACTTTTCAACCCTATTCGAGGCTTGTATGCGAAAATGGGGCACCTAAATCTGTCACTATCTGACGGTCTATTACCAGAGTTTAGCAGGTTCGTTCGTCGCTTGCGGACAACATAATGTTATTTCCCAGTAGGTTGATGTGAGGTACACCGACACATCCTTGCATCGCATTTTTCCTTCGCTTCAGGTTTCGTCGGATCCACGGCACAGTGTGCCGTGGTTGGATCGGGGTGGTCGCGGTCGATCAGTTTATTTATTAAATATTTGTTCTTGATAGGTATTAGTTATGTACTATGCAGAAGAATTCCAGAACAAACATGATGTATGAAAATTTATTGTATAGAACTACAAATAAAATAAAAGACAACTGAATATTGTGGAATTTGATATTTTCTAAAGGGATGCGACGCATCACTAGCATCCATGCACGCTAAGCAACTGGTGAGAGATAACCAACGTTTACAGCATCAGTGAAGGGCCGAGGTAGGCCCACTTTCTCACAATCGGCACAGAGGAATGTATTTACTATTTACTTGCCGATATTGTGACTTTCTCGAGGTTATAGTGCAAAAATTAAATAATAACAGCATATGTCGCGTTCGTCAGCCGTATATTGTTAATAACTGTTAGACTAAACAATTAAAATTCTCTCAGAGAACTGTGAAAAATATGAATTTAAATACATTAGTATAAATCGCCCGACAATTCTAAAAAAGCGACCGAAAGATGTCAAAAATAATAATTATTGTTCGTTCCGCCGTTACCTAGGAAACAATTGCAGCGTACTGGATACTCAGAACTGTAGCCTGCTAAATTAACTTAAAATAGACTTTTTGTCATACGCTCCCAAAAATAGCTATTTTACGTACTCATTTGAGTCCGTAAAATGCTACGTTTTAGGCCTAGTCCCTAAAAGTCGTCATGGCAACCTTTACGGACTATTCCAAAATTCCTGAACATGTCTAAATGTCAAAAATTTACAATGACATGACAAAATTGTCAAATAGTTGCTACGATATCAAATTTTAAGCTAACTTTGTCGTACATCAGGGTGACCACCTCTCCGGTTTTCACCCGGAGCCTCCGGATTTTCATGGCGGTTCTCCGTTCTCCGGTTTTTGAGAAATATCTCCGGTTTTCGGTAATGGTTCGACCGCTTTAGCAACATCGCTTTGCACTCGAGTCGCGGGCCACCGCGGGACTCAAATTAAATATGGTTAACAACGGATAACACAATATATCATTTAAACATTTAAAAATGAAAGATGGAATTTTATCTGGGCTAACTGCCTTATTATTATTTAAATGTTTTATCGCCTCTAAAATATGTCGTTCTTCCACTGAGTTTAAGAGAACGCAAGCAGAATTAACATTTTCTAAATGGAAATGCAGAATATTTGTCAAAAGATGCGCAAAAAGATTTACTGAAATGTCGCACCAATAAAAAATGTAGTTTCAAATTTAAGTAGATATGTACGAATGTAATTTTGTTTTAATACCTAAAGACTTAGCTTTTTATGTTACTTTGTTAAGTTTTAGATATTCCAAAAATATTCATTTATTAGTTTGAATTTCACTGGGTTTTTTTAAAGCCTCAAATACCGTTCTCTCATCTGCTGACCCTATAGCCATACTGATGAGCCGTTATACGCCGAAACGCGTCTATGGATGGGTCGGCAGGTGAAAAAGAATGGAAGGTACAGAAGGTACAAACTTTCTGATGCATTCCAAAAATAGGCTATTTTATTAAAGAAAATAAACGTTGTTTTTGATTAAAAAAATATTCGTTACTCGTTGCGTTGTTTCGTAGAGATATATTTTAATAAATAATTTCTTGTGAACTATATGTGAAAATGGTGAATGCGCTGGCAAAATAATTTCTCCGGTTTTTATTCGGCTAAAAGGTGGTCACCCTGTCGTACATTATGATTTCAAAAATTATGGTAAATTTGCAAATTTAGGCGTTCTGAAGAATTGCAAAAAGCGTATAAATAAAAATTAAATTTTGGGAGCGTATGACAAAAAATAGTGTTTGTCACACGTACCTAAATGAAGTTTTTCAGGACTCATCTGCTATTCCACTCGGCTAATGCCTCGTCCGGAAACAGCAATGATTCGTCCTGAAAAACTCCATTTTAGGTACTTGTAACAAAAATAACTATTATGGCGGCATTTCTTTTCAGGGAAAGGATTATGATTATGTTTATACAGTGCTTTTCACCGAACAATCAGAGCAGAGTAAACAATTTAAAACTTGTCTTATCCTTATCACATAAGGGAATGGGACAATGACAAATGTTTGCAATAAATTGAATTGTACAGAAATAGAAATATGGCAATCTACGCATATGTTTTATTACCACAATACTAAAAAGCAGGACGCCTGAGTGAAATTGGAAAAGATAACTGAAAATCATAAATAAATATTAAGCGGGAACTGAAAATCTTAAAAAGATCACCCCTATCAGCTGTTCGTAAGTCTTTTAGCTAAAGTGACCAGACGCCCTGCATTGAGCAGGACAGTCAAGCATTCATTCATAGGCTCTGTCCAGAGAAAGCAAGCGTCCTGCAAAATGTCCTGCAATTCTCTCTTGTGGTATGCGGTATGCACAAAATGTCTACAAAAGTAGCTAATTGTTTATACTCTACTATAATAATGGAAAAATAAGAATCTTAAATATCACCTCATTACTACTTTTGCCCATTCCTAGGTGGTGCGACAAAAAAACCCACCGATCTTATATGGAGATCGGTGCAAAAACCCAACCCAGTCCAGAATTCGACTCGCCTCTAGCGAGCAGCGGCTATAAACCATAATGGGCGGGACATGGTTTGTTTACTATTAGAGGGTTTGTTTACTATTTTAGAACATCTAATATTTCACTTCACGCATGGCCCTCCTCGCTTCGCTCGTTACGGGGGCTCATGAAGCAGGAACTAATCAAGTTTAACCCAAGGCGTATCAAAAATTAGTAAAAAAAATTGAGCGAGTCTACTAGTACTCGACACTGATGTGTAAACATTTATCCTATAACGATATCGGTCGTGAACAAATGACAACAGCACGTTGTGTTCCCAAGCGGTAACCCATCCAAGTACTAACCACGCCTGACGTTGCTTAACTTCAGTGATCGGACGAGAACTGGTATTTTCAACTATAGCCGTTACCTATACATTTTTGCTTGTTCATAGATTAAAAACAAACATATTCGCATTTATAATATTAGTGACGATTCTTTAATAATACTTACTGGCAGCTTAGGAGTGGATTAATTCACTGCACAAATTCGACACGAAAATCTAATGCCACCAGGAATAACATCAACATATGGACACAGCTTATTTCCCTAGTAATCGTGGGCCGACATTCTTTGATTTTGGAAAGTGAATAACCAACTTTTTCAAATTTTAGAAGAGGGCTCTGACTTAAAATTGTTTTAAACGTCTGGGTATCTGAATAATACTTTTGACAGTTCGCTTTATAAATTGGTTAAATAATAATATGCTTTTTTATCGTCTAAAATCCGTATAAAAATGATTTTAAATGGCAAAATTGTAGATATATAAATCCGAAAATTCGGACTTTTTTAGGCAGATAGTCGTGGCTTCGGACGAATTTGTCGTGGATTTTGAAGCGAATATTCATTTTAAATCAACCGTCCATTAACAATAAGCTGTGCTATGGATCCAAATACACTGCGAATGTGATAATTAAAAAATTATGTTTTTGACGGTTCGTTTAATTTAAAATATGCTTTTTTATGGTCCAAAATCCGTTTAAAACGATTTTAACTGGCAAAATTGTATATAATACCGCCCTAGCGGCACGAATTGGTTTACGCATTTCCGTCCCCACACTTCCGTCCCATTTGCCGAGATTTACCTTCATAACACATCAAAAACTTTTTACAAACATAACTTTTAAAAAAAGCCTGCCACTGGCGGGATCGAACCTGCAGCTTCGGTCGCATCGAACCACTAGACTACTACAGCCGTTACACGTAACTCGCTGGACCGTCAAGACACAGAAACAAACCCTCCAAATAGTAAACAATTCAACCCCCCTCCCATATGTCATTATGGTTTGAAACCGCGGCTTGCTAGCGGCAAATCAAAACTCGCTTTATAATTTTTTTCAAAAAAAATGGCGAAGGTGCTAAAACGGAATACACCACACCACTCCAAAAAAATGTTGGCATTTACTTTCACAATTGTTATGTAATGTCCTGCATTGAGGTGTTAGAATTATGGTCACTTTACTTTTAGCCAGTGTTACCACTGCTACCCCGTTCTGGGCAGATCTACCCCTTTTTAATACAATTTCGCTCTCTCGCTCCCCTCGAACATATCTACCCCGCTCCCAAAATATCAGTTATAAAAAAAAATTAATTATACAAAAAAAATGTTATTCAATAGTTTTAAAAAAGTTAAATAATCAAGAATCTAGACATGGTCTTTAAAGAAGTTCAGACGAAGCTTTATAATAGTTTTCGGCATTTTTCAGCTGTCATAATAAGCTAATAAGGCATTCTACTAATAGATGTCGCTAGAAATCGCGTGTCGGTTAATTTAACGATATACGATATTATCGATCGATATTGACTTGGAAACACATTTAGACAATGGTAACACCATTGTCTTTCCTGTGTAAACAATGGTAACATTGAATGGTCACCCAAGGATTATTGATTATCGTGATCGTGATCCTTGTGATTCCCCTGGGAATAGCGTAAATCGTTAATGTACTGAACTTTTTCTGCTTTTTTGGTAATTTTTTAGTTGCGGTTTTGTCGTTTTATCCTCAGAAACACACAAATTGAGTGTTTTACGTAATTTTTTAGCGTTTTTTTATTTTGGCGGAAACTTAATAATAATCAAATGTTTTGCAGGACAGTGGAGCGAATTGAGGTGCTGGGTGGGGTAAAAAGTTGTAGGAAAAAAAAGAAAATATTCGGTTTGCAAAGACAAATTTTGTTAAAAATTTGTTATTTTAATACATAATCCAATGGCATAACAAGGTTAGGGAAAAGGACTCCACTGTCCCTTTGCAATTGCAACGAAACAACACTAACCGAAAGCATGCTCATTGAAATCGGAGGATCCATTTGAGCCGAAAAAGAGCCCCCAAAGTTTGAGTTTTTACACAAATTTTCAGCACCACTTCACAAAAACATTGGAAATATAGGCAATACACAGCCGAAAATCTATTTTTTTTTCATTTTGGGCATGCCTTGAGTTAGTGTGGGTGAGTTTTGTTTTGCGCCCCCGGAGCGAGCGTAGGGCCATGCGCGAATTGAAATATTAGTAGAACCATAAAAAAATAATAAACTGCAACGGGAAAAAGGAGCTACTGGAATATTTATGAAAATGGCACATATTTTTAACAATATTTGCCTTTGGAAACCGAATATTTTCCATTTTTGTACACTTTTTTTTTACCCCACCCAGCACCCCTATTCACTCCACTGTCCCGCGAGACAGTTGATTACTATTAGGTTTCCGCCTATAAAAAAAATACTAAAAATAACGTAAAAACACTCAATTTATGTGTTTCTGAGGAAAAAACTGTAAAACGACAAAATCGGCCTGACACCAACTAAAAAGTTACCGCTTTTTTTGTTAATTGTTGTGGTGTGCTAGGACTGTGAATATATTCTGTCCAGAGTCAAACTGTTTAGTGATTAGTGAGTTCCTTGGGAATGTTTAGATTTATGCTTAGGCTTAGGCTAAGGCAAAATTTGAACTAACGTCTAGCCGCTGACGGTAACTGACTTTCCATATTGTATTATTATGGCTTTTTGGCATGGCCCTCCGTTCGCTTCGCTCGCTAAGGGCTCGATCAACAAGAACCAAGAACTAACGAAGTGCTAACCAAACCTAATCCAAGGCTAACCCAAAATTAAGAAAAAAAGCTAAATTAATAAAAAACAATAATTCTTAATTTTGGGTTAGTTTTGGTTAGTACTTATTGATTGAGTCCCTGTAGCGACCGAAGCGAGCGAAGGGCCATGCAAAGCCATAATAATACCATATGGATAGTCAGTTAACGTCAGCGGGTAGACGCTAGTAAAATTTGCGACTCCTAAATGAAAAATAGTGAATATGTTAGCTTTTATTTAATCTACCCCTCACCGACCCAATTCCACCCCGCTCGTTTACATTAATCTACCTCGAAAAAAAAAGTGCTTGTGGCAACACTGCTTTTAGCTTAGCAGTGGCGTTTGGGATGTCCAAAACCTGTTTTCCTCTCTTGCACTTTTTACTGTTCTCTTTTTCAATTAAAATATGCATAGTTATGAAAGCTGCAGTACTAGCACAACGTTTTCTTCTCGGTGCCAATTCTGGTTTCGTACAGATTAAAAAATATTATACTATTTATTTTCTGTTCATATTTATCTATGTTTTAGGGTTGCCGATCTAGAATCGATCTTTTGGAAGATCGATTTTTTTAAATTAAAAAAATCGATTTTTTGAATCGATTCTCTTTGGGTCGATTTAATCGAAGATCGATCTTTTTCAAAGCAATTTTAGCATCGATACTTACAATTTTATGATTATGCCTGATACTGATATTTTCGGGTTTCGGCCTCGTCAAAATTAATAAATTATTGAATGCAAATAATATGCGATACAGGCAAGGTAATCGGCAACATCGTAATCGCAAATTCGTAACCATATTATTCCGGTAATCCCCCGCCGCGCGTTCAGGAAAATTCTAAAATGCTAAGCTAACTGTAATACTGTCACAGTTAATACGTTATACCGTACCCGTCCGGTATAAATTGTGATACTGTATCGGTTATCGTGCCGCGTGCGTATGACGTATTTAATAACCTAGCCATTACACCATTTTTTCTTTTATCATTGCGATTCAATTGAGGGTGTTTCAGTGTGCCTATTTTGACATATTTTTTGAATTTTTCTTCGTCGTTAAATTGATAAAGACTGTTATTTCTCTATTTATGATTGCTGTTTGCACCGATTGATGTATGTAAGACAATTGACACAATAGTCCAGTTATTGCTCGTTTTGTAAGCTATAGTGCAGAAGTATTTTACTTAGTATAGGTAAGTTTGTTTTCAGTACTTTTAATTATATTTTGAATAGAATTGTACCTATGTATACGTTGTACCTAATCATTAATATTATTCCATCGCAAATTCTTAAGTATTGTTATTAACTAACTAACAAACTAAAGATCGATTTTCTTAAAGATCGATTTTACTATATCCGATTTAATCGCGAATCGATTCTGTTGCTTTCGATTTGAATCGATCCCAGGAATCGATACTTTTCTGAAAGATCGGCAACCCTATGTTTCTGTCAGATCGTTGACGAATGCTTGCAAACGTACTACGTAGAGTTGTTTGCGAATTATTGGCTGGAATGGCTGGTGGACATGAATATCAACTAGGGTTGCCAATCTAGAATCGATCTTTTGGAAGATCGATTTATTTAAGTTAAAACATCGATCTTTTGAATCGATTCTCTTCGGGTCGATTTAATCGAAGATCGATCTTTTCAAAAGCGATTTTAGTATCGATACTTACAATTTTATGTTTATGAGTATGACTGAAATTTTAGGGTTTCCGCCTCGTCAAAATTAATAAATTATTGAATGCAAATAACATGCGATACAGGCTAGGCAATCGGCAACATCGTAATTGCAAATTCGTAACCATATTATTCCGGGAATCCCCCGCTGCGCGTTGGGGATAATTCTAAAATGCTAAGCTGGCTGTAATACTGTTTCGATTATCGTGTCGCGTGCGTATGACGTGAGTGCCGCAAGCTACAATATGTATGCTAGTAGTATTTAATATAACAGGAACTGTTATAACAAATTAAGAATCAAGTTAACTATAGATCGATTTTTTTAAGGATCGATATTACTATATCCGATTTAATCGCGAATCGAATCTGTTGCTTTCGATTTGGATCGATCTCAGGAATCGATACTTTTCTGAAATATCAACAATAGCATTGCAAACAATTACAAAGGTGTGCTCCCATGTCCCAATGACTTTTTGGTGGATACGCACCATAGACCATCCATCGTCTAAGATTCGCACCTATACCTTAACCATTGATTCAGACAAGACGTTGTCCGTACCACATTAGAGGGCTTCAAAGTTGCGCTGGCATCACAATGTTGATAAAAATGTTTAATATTACACTTCTCGCATGGCCCTCCGCTCGCTTCGCTCGCTACGGTGGCGCACCCAACAGAAACTAACCAGAACTAACACAAGGCATGCCGAAAATGGTAAAAAAACTTTTTACACGATATTAAAAATAAAAAAAACATGTCTTGTTACTGGAATCGAACCAGGGCCCGCCGGATCGCAGGCTCAGTATCCAACCACTGAGCTACGGACCATTTGACAGTAATTTGCTAGACCTGACATATATGGTGTTTGTCACTATCCATTATAGCTAGCGTCCAGTCAATTTAATGTACGCTACGCAACTACAGTTCATTGGGTCCAGGACATGACACTTACCGTTGCCCGGATAACATCAGGGGGCTTCAGAGTTGCGCGCCCGACACAATGTTCATAAACACATGAATTCAGATTGCATTTTTACATTTTCATTTCATGCAATGCCCTCCGTATTCCGCTCGCTCCCGCAACCAAACAAAACTAACCCAGATTTTAAAAAATCAAACATAACTTTTAAAAACATCGACGGGAATTGAACCGCCTCCATATCACAAGTATCCAACCACTGACCTATGTGACTAGTTGAAAGCAATTTGCTTGGCCATAAAGATATAGTGTTTGTCAACAATGTAATGCGCGCACAACTCTGAAGGCCTGTGATGTGGTCCGAGGAACGTCTATTAGAACATGACTTGGGTCGGACAGATACCTGGACACGCTGCTCCCTTTAGTCCTGTGAGGATATATATTATGGGGTATTCTTGACAAACTAGTGCAGTTCATTTCATTATTTACTATCACTCGCCGGTTCTACCGACCGGTGAATGTAGTGCTGGAAGCGAATTGCAGTTGCCTTCCACCGTAAATTCAAAATT
Organism: Pissodes strobi; assembly: GCA_016904865.1. Lineage (NCBI taxonomy): Eukaryota > Metazoa > Arthropoda > Insecta > Coleoptera > Curculionidae > Pissodes > Pissodes strobi. The sequence continues at coordinate 58,914 of MU186625.1, read as the reverse complement.
AGGACCGTTAGCTTTCTGTAGCGGTTTGTGGTACCAACTCCTGAACGTGCGTGCCGTTTAGGAACTTTCTTTCTTTTGTATTGACATCGCGGAAATGGTGATTTACCTTTGTATGTTTCCCTAAGGAATGGTGGGCCGAATGGTTATTTCCTTTTGGCCATGTCGAGCAATTATTTAGGATGGGCTTTGGTACATCAAAGTTCTGCGTTTTCCTTTCGAAATCGCTCTAGATAAATTATTGGGTATGACAGCTCGTGGTCACGTGACGGGTGACTATACTCTTATTGGCCAGGCGTAGTTGTAGTGGGAATATTGGAAGGAAGCATCTGCTTCTGGAGAGTTTTTGAAGGAAATGACTCTACGTTGACTTGCCATTTAGGGCAGTGGTCGTGTTGGATTTTTTTTGCTTTGCCTCATGGGATTGTTCTGACCGACCAATTTATAGAGTCTCAGGCCTTATTTTGATTACGTTTGATAGTTTTGCTCGTTAGTACCTGAAACTCGCCCGATGGCTGGGATTTGATGTTGCCTTAAGTAGAAGCCGTTGTCCATCCAGGATCTACTTGTGCTGCGAGCTAGTCGTATAGCAACCCTTTACAGGGTTCCACCGTAGGGGTACACTTCGACCGTAGGGGTACTTCTACCGTAGGGGTACACTTCGACCGTCGGGGTACTTTAACCGACAGAGTTTCGTTTACTAGCCCTTAAAGCTCAGTCAGTAGGCCACGCCAGTCTGGTCTCTGGATTGTGAATCGTTCAGGACACCGTTAGAGTCCTTCTCCGTCGGAGAAAGTTTATGGTTTTTTTCCTTTCCACCTGGAAAACAGTCGAGAAGCCACCAACTGAATGTGAGCTATCTTATCTTTATTATTAGTATTTGTTACTACCCTTTGCTCTCCTTTATATTTTTACTATTAACGCCTAACCTTATTATTCATCACTCTGGTTAATAAACCCGAGATTTACGCCGAACCGTAATTGTCTTTGCTCAAGTATTCAGCTTTAATTAAATTCTTTTGTTTTTCCTTTTGCTAATTAAGATAATTTTCTTTACTCTATCGATAAGTCGAAACTTAAATTTAACTTATTTTGTTCTTGGAAATCCAAAATCTAAGATTCAGCTTGCTTTATTCTTGTCAGTCGATACTTTTAACATTTTTAACTGGCCGAAACAGGCTCGTAGTTTATTAAAATAATCGGGTATAATTTCGCGAAACTACCGACGAATGACGCGAAATATTTTTCGGAATATCGATTTATTCAGGTATCTTCATTAGGGAACTCTTGCTTTCTTTCGGTAGATTCGGCGTTTTGTTGCCTAGTTCCTGGTCTAGTTGTCTAGTCTCTAGGAAGAGTGCCATTATGGTCAGATAAAGTCTGGTTAATGAAGACATCGTCCAATATACTGATTTAATTTTAGTCGACTGCCCAAAGTATCATTTATTATTGGCGTGCCTAATTTTAATTATAAACATAATTAGTTTGTAGAGCGGTACTGTGAGGTCAGACCATGGTTTGCGTGCCTAAACAATAATCGAATAAGGTATTTTATTTATGTTACTTGAACTGTGATTTCCTAAAGTAAGAATTTATATTTTTAATTAGTTCAGTTTGTTTTTAACACCGGTTATATCGCGTAATATTTCTCTCTGAATCTCGTTAGCCACCACAAGGTGATCAGGTTCGAGTGAACCAGGGAACTTAATTATTATTGGAAGTTTCTGTTCTATCCATGATACATAATAATATCGACTTTTAATTGAGCGAGATAATTCAATTAATATATTTTTTTTATTCTCTTTATTTATCTTTATGCCTCAAGTAACTGAGTAAAATTTCTGACTATTAACATTAGACAGTTCTAGTCGTAATATTTAGCATAGCCGTCTAGAATATCGGGAAAAATCGTCATCTGATTGTTCTGTGTTTTGCCTTGAGTAATAATCAACTTTCTATTTACTGAATTTGCCTGTGTTATTTAATTATTCCTGCATTACCCGGATACGAAGAAATCATTAATTCATTTGCGCTCTATGTTTGAAATGTTTCGGCTTCATTGACTTGACCTAAAACAGAGCTTTATCCACAATACCGAAACAGAATTTTTGCACTCGACGCGCGTTTAAATTCCTTAGATTTCATAAACAAAATTAAAGATACGGTTCTTAATGAAGGTGAAATTTTAATCTCGTTTGATGTTAGCTCATTGTTCCCTAGTGTACCAATCCCACAGACCTTGCAATACCTTGGAGAATTACTTGAAATGAATAGTTTTGATAATGAAATCAAACAAGAATATTTAACTTTAACCAAACTTTGCATGGATCAAAATTATTTTCAATATAAAAATGACTATTACCAACAACTTGAAGGCACGGCAATGGGCAACTGTTTATCACCGTTTTTAGCTAATCTTTTCATGAGTAAATTTGAAAATGAAATAAGCCAAGAGTTCGAATATTTTCCAAGGGTATGGTACAGGTATGTGGATGACATTTTCGCGATATTCGACACAAAAACCGCTAATATTGAAGATTTTGTAACAAAACTAAACAACCGTTTCCCCACCATCAAATTTACTTATGAAGTCGAGAACAATGGCCAACTACCTTTCTTGGATACTTTAGTGATTAGGAACGATAATAACACCTTAGAATTTGATATTTACAGAAAAAATACTGCCACTAACCGATATATTCCTAATGATTCCTTCCACTGCGACCAACATAAAATGGCCAGCTTTCATTTCTTAGTACACCGTATGGTTAACTTTCCTCTTAGCAGAGAAAGATTTAATAAGGAAAAGGAAACAATTAGGAATATAGCGGAAGTTAATGGTTTCAATACTAACTTAATAAATAGACTAATTAATAGGCATTTGTTTAGAAAGACCATTCGTGATTCCACTTCTTTTGTTAATCAAGATGACAATACAAAATATGTTTCGATACCGTATAATCCTCAGTATACTAGAGGACTCCAAAAAGTTTTTAAGGAAGTAGGTTTAAAATTAGTATACCAGACTCAGTTTAATATTAAGAAACTATTAGGTGGTCCAAAGGACAAAATTGAAATGTTAGAAAGAAGTGGAATATATGAAATTGGATGTATGGATTGTAACCAAAAATATGTTGGGCAAACTAGACGATCTATACAGACGAGATTCAAAGAACATATAGCTCATTTAAAGTATGGTAGAACAGAAAAATCAAGTGTTGCCGAGCATGCTTTTGATAATAATCATAGAATAACAATAAAAAATTTAAAATTAATTCATAATATAACTGATAGGAGATTATTAGACGCATATGAAAGTATGGAAATTATTAAATGTAAGAATAGTATAAATAGAGATAGAGGGCCTATTCCGTATAGTCCATTGTATTGGTTAATCCAGCGTGACTAGTGGGATTCCAGGATTGGTTCTTTTTAGTTCCGCTTGATTGAGCAAACAGTAGTATAAAAGGGAGTTAGGTAGATTTTAATTTTAGTCTTAATCATCTCCTGATGATGCTAACATGGTTAGCGAAACGCGCGTCGAGTGCAAAAATTCTGTTTCGGTATTGTGGATAAAGCTCTGTTTTAGTGCATGTTGCCGAAGGTTCCAAACCCCAACATAGTTCATTGACTTGCTTTAGATACTACAGGGTAATACTGTTGTTGTTAATCATTCGTCTCACTTTTTAATATTTAATATTGGCCTACTTACTTGCCTTTCATAATTAAACTAATTCTATAATTATTAAATTAATTCTCGGTTATTATTTTATTTTTTTTATTTGCTCGGATTGATTAAATTCAAATCAACTTAATCAAATTAATTTCGAATTTATTTACGTAATTTTCTCTTGGTAGTGCGAAGCTTAGGCTAAAACGAGTGCCATATTTCAGCTTTGGGGTAGTTCTTGCCTGTGCCGTCTACATTCCCGTGGCACCTTCCACCCTTACTCTCCGGGATTAGAGTTAGGGCCTATTAGCACGCTTTGAAGACAACTCGTTCTAGCTTACGCATCTGTACTTACAAGTTCTCTCAATTTTAGTTTTCACTTATTTGATATTATTCACCCTCGGTCTCTTCTAAGCCGAGGTGAAGGTTTGCGCCAATTAGAGGAAAGAAAAAGCGTGACAAGCGACAAGACGCTAGCGCCACGGATTCCACTTTGGCTTTGACATTGTACGCATGCGCCTATCAGTCTAGCGACAGCAGCCGAACCGTTCCATCCCTCCATCCCTTTCTCCCACCTTTCGCATGGCCCACCGCTCGCTTCGCTCGTTACGGGATATCAAGAAAAGAAAAATAACCATGTGCTAACCGAAACTAACCCAAGGCTAACCCAAAATTAAGAAAAGAGGTATTAATAAAAAATAATAAACAAAACATCTGTCGCGACCGACGGGAAGCGCAGAAATGACAAGCATCCTGTCGCCTTCACCACCGAGCCGTTGTAAAAAATTTGCTAGAACGTAGAGACAACGCCACTCAGGTGGCGTTGATAGAGACATGCCTGATAAATGCCAATGCATATACATTACGTATATGCGCCAATGACAAAAACAATTGATAGGCGCATGTGTACAATGTCAAAGCCAAAGTGGTTTTCGTGTGTTATCTATGGCGCTAGCCGCTATACCGTCAGCGGGGGTATTATTCTATTATTATGGCTTTGCATGGCCCTCATCTCGTTTCGCTCGCACCGGGGCTCAAGAGAAGAAAACTAACCATGTGCTAACCCAAGTCATATCCAAGACTAACCAAACTTTCCCAAAATTATGGATCGAAACCATCGATCTCCATATATCGGTGATCGCAATTTGGTATTGGAGCCGCTCGGACCAATTTAATCATGGAACGTAACTTGCATTTTAGCCACTCGTGCATACAGTGGCTTTAAAGCCACTGTACTCGTGCATTGATGCAACGCCACCTGGTGGCGTTGATTGACGGCATGGAAATCAAAAATTGGATTTAGACTTTGACCTTGACCACATAATTTATCTATGACGTACGTTGACATCTAATTTTCCGTGGGAAATTGGCCAATATTTTCCAGTTTTCATTGATGTTTATGTCTAACTATAGTTTATCTTTCATAAGTATATGATAACAAACCTAATTGATATGTACATATTGAAAAAAAAATTGTTAAACTAGGTTAATTAAGTGCAAAATAAACGAGAACGTGATTAGGAGACACTCTCTAATACTCATAATAATGGGAAATTATCTGAAAAATTTGTTTATATAGAGAGTCATTCGAGTGGCATTATTTCACGATACTCTATTTGAATTCAGGTATCCAGGAATTATCTACCTAAATGAATGCAGCTATGATAAAATACGTTTCCATGTAACATAAAACGCTAATAGATTGGTTCCTTCTTCAGCAAGTTTGTTGTGCTTGAAAATGGAAGAAGATCTAAGCCCGAATGATGATATCAGCGTTTATGATATTTATGGGAAAACTCCTCCAAGAACTAAGATGTTGAGAAAAAATCGTGAACGAAAGCAAAAATTTTCAGGGTAAGATTACCAATATATTGGTATATGTTGAATTAATATATGTTTTATTTACAAATTTAAATGACTATTATTTCCTCATGCTTATAATACAAAACAGAGCCTGTTGAAATACCTTAAAAGTCTGAAGATTTTATAAAACTCTTTAAAACCCTTGCAAGTCATATTCCATGCTTATTGGTGATTATTTAAACTTTGCCTTGAAATAGGCTGCTACACTCCTTAGTTTACTGAAAAATGCTTATCTTGCTTCAAGAAAAATCTTAAATAATTATCATTGTAAGACAGTAGAAGATGGACAAGGGTCTATCAGCATTTAATATGTAGTGCAAGACCTGTTGAAACAATTTAAAAATTGGCTTATATACACTCTTAATAATACAAATTTCAGTTCATTCCACTTTCACTTTAAATTTTTAATACAGGTATTCACAATTTTGTTTAATATTTTATGTGCTGTTTTGGTCATCTTTTTTATTATGTGGTATAGAGTGATATCATTTCATATAATTTTTCATATTGTATATACCTGTTGTACATTTGTACATAACCAATAAACAGTTTAAACTTTTGAGTTTTATTATAGGTCAGAAACAACAGCCCTCAAAGCACATAAATTAAAAAACCAGTTGATTCGTAGAAATACAGTGAGCACAATGTATGATGAGCTAATTGCCAAGGCTGACAAATCAGATTCAGAACAAGGTACATATTCTATAAAG